>JAJMSD010000046.1:0-51524 GCA_030558265.1 [Candida] pseudocylindracea
CCACCGCCGGCGCGGCGCGGCGCCCTGCCGGTGCCCGCGCGAGGCGGCCCCTGTCGTTACCACCCGGCGCGGGCCCGTCGCCACCCGCGCCCGAGCTGGCCCGCCGTGCGTGCCGGTGCATGCGGACGCAGCGGCCCGCGTCTCCCGCATCGGCCGCAGCCCTCCCAAGCCCGAAGGCTCGTGGGCAGGCCCTGTGGCAACGGCCACTGCTCTCCCCTCGCTCTTCCTGATGCCGTCCGCCTTGTCCCGTGCCGTGAGCGGCGTGTTCAGACGCCGCACGCTTGCCAAGGAACGCGCGGCCGCGGCGTTGCCGCCCTCGCCCGAGTCCACGCACTCGGCCGACTCGGTGTCGCCGTTCTCGCACCGCACGAGCACCTCCGACGAGCTGTGGCGCTCGGGCGACTCGGTGGCGGTGTGCCAGCCCGTGGGCCGCCACGCCAAGAGCCCGTCGCAGATGGGCGGCGAGTGCACCGTGCTCGAGTTCTTCAGCGCGGGCGAGATCGAGCAGCTCCGGTGGCTGTGGCACGAGGACATCCGCATGGACGCGGAGTCCGTGCCCATATGCGGCGACGGCGCCAGCTTCTTGGACCACCACGCGTACACGCAGTGGCGCAATGTGCACGACGCCTTGACGGCGCAGGAGTTCTGGGATCTGATTGCGGAGACGGCCACCGTGCCCCCCTGCTGCAGGGGCCACACGTCCGGCGGCTATGAGGGCTTCACACTCATTGTGGCCCAGATGGTGGAGAACTTGGACCAGCCGCACAAGGTGGCGGTGTCGCTAGGACGGCTTGGGCGCGCACACGGGCGTGTGTTCGGTGCCGACCGCGACGGCATGTTCCGCGTCGCCGGCAAGGTGTTGGCGACGCTCATTGCGCTGTTCGGCCCGCACTTTACGCCCGAGCTTCAGCAGTTGTGGGCGCGGGTCGTCGGCTACTTGTGCGAGGTGATGGTGCGCGCCAGCGACTTTGAGCTGATTATGTATTAAGGGACTTTAGCATTTCTGGGCGTTCGTCATGACCACCGCGTACGAGCGACTGATTGCAGACTTGCAGGCGGCGCAGGAGGCCGCTGTGGGCACGTATGCCGGTGCCGCCCTTGCGTACCTCCGCGCCGTGTACCACCGCGGCCTCACGCCGCTCGACCGGTTTCTCCTCGCCAACGAGCCCGCCGACTGTGGCGTTGCTGCAAAGCACCTGGCCCTCGAGCTGTACACCACGGGCGCCGGCCGCTACGAGGTGCGCGTTGTGGCGGTGCCGCACCCGCTCCGGGCGTACCAGCGCCAGCAGGGACTCCCGCCCACACAGGTCGACGAGCTTCCGGGCGTGGTGCTTGTGCACGGCTTGGGTGGCCAGAGCAGCCAGTTCGAGGCCTTGTTGGACGTGTTGGGCCAGTGCGCCGACGTCGTGGCGCTCGACTTGCCCGGCTTTGGCGGCAGCCACGTGCCTCTGGGGTGCACCATTGCCGACGAGCACGTGGCGGCGGCGCCGCTCCCTAACGTCGAGACGGACGCGCTCGTCGGGCTCGTGCACGACGTCGTTGCCAGACACTTTGCCGGCCGCCCCGTCGTTGTGGTGGGCCACTCCATGGGCACGCACATTGCCGTGAAGCTTGCCGCCAACACCGACTTGGAGATTGCGGCGCTCGCGCTTCTCTGCCCGCCGCAGTTCAAGCCGCAGCAGACTGCGCACACGCTGGTGTTTGGTGCGCTTGCGTCGTTCCCGCCGTTGGTGGAGCTCTACCGGGCGCGCGACCGCATGGGCGGGCTTGTGTCGCCGCTGGTGGCGCGCCAGGTGTGGCCCGGGGCCCTGGTGGCTCAGCGGGCGCGCCAGTTGCGCTGGAACTTGGACGTGGAGACGGCGGTGGTGTTGGCGTACGCGCGCGGCTTCACGGTGGCGACGCCCGAGGAGTTGGTGGCGGCGGGCGGCCGGGTGAAGACGGTGCTCGTGGTTACGGGGGCGGAGGACACGGTGACGGCGCCGCGGCACGGAGAGGCGGCAGCTGCGGCGCTCGCGGCGGTGGGCGTGGCGGTGCGGCACGTGTCGGTGTCGGAGTGTGGCCACAACGCCATGCTCTGCCAGCCCGAAGCAACGTCGGGCCACGTGCTCAACTTCCTCGGGACGGTGGACGCGCGGCTCTCGCCGACGCTGACGCTCCAGTACAAGGCGCTCATTTCGGGCGACAAGTGGGGGCTCAAGAACGAGGCCAAGTGGGAGGCGGTGCCGGCGGTGTCGCGGCCGATCGTGCTGAAGGGCCGCGAGCTGTTTCTTCTTGCGATGAAGACCCCGCGGGAGAACGACGAGCGGCACCTGCCGGCGTTGCTCGAGGCGAGCCACCCGGAGATCAACGCGGTGGTGAACATTGGCCACGACTCGCCGGCGTACAACCCGGACGGGTTCGCGCGGGTCCACTACTACCACCTCCCGCTGGTGAGCAAGATCCCGCCGGACGAGCGCAGCGTGCGGGTGTTCATCGACAAGGTGGCGGGGATCGTGGCGCGGGGCGAGACCAAGGTGGTGGTGCACTGCCACTACGGGTTCAACCGCACGGGGTTTCTCGTGTGCTGCTGGTTGGTGGAGCGCGAGGGCTGGAGCGTGGCGGAGGCGGTGGAGGCGTTCCGGGAGGCGCGCGAGCCGGGGATCAAGCACCAGCACTTTGTGGACGAGTTGTATGTCAGATATCAGTAGCGGACCAGCCCGCGGCTATGAATGGAACGATGGATGTGGCGGGCGCGGAGTGCCGGGCGTGCTGTGGACGCGCTGTGGCCACGCTGCGGCCATGCTGTGAACACGCTGTGGCGGGCGCCCGGGTGGCGTCGGCACACGTGACCCGTTACTGGCGGCTGACGGCGCGCTGGTCGACGGCGCGTTTCCTGGTGGCCGTGTACGGCAACGCGAACGGCGCGAGCATGCCCACGGTGAGGTACAGGAGCGACAAGGCGGCGGAGAGACGGGGAGAAACCATGGCTGTGTGGGGCGTGGCGGCGTGCGCCGTTGTCCCGCTTTATACTCGCGCCGTGTGGCGCATCACCCCACCTAATCAGGCAAACGGTAACGAGGGTGTGGCGTTATCGGCACACAAGATTTGTCATGTCGTGCAGGTCGAACGGAGTGGAGCCACTTTTGGGCGCCGTCTGTGCGACGCGCTCCAAGTGGGCCCACGTCGCGTCGCGCAGCGCCATGGACATGAGGCGTGCAAGCTGAACGAGCTCGTTCGTGTCGTTTAGGTAGAGCACGCCCTGCGGAGCCAAGCCATCGATGCCCGTCGTCAACTCGCTGCGGCGCGGGCGGGCTGCGGCGGACTGCATGTTGACGTGCGACCGCGCGAAGGTGTCAACCGGCTGCCGCGAGGCGTGCCGCGGGGAAAACATCGGGAGGAAGGCGCGCGCGAGTGCCGCGAGCGGCGCGGTCGGCACGGGCGCCGGTGCCGGAAAGCGGTGTCGGAGCACCACCGCGCGCGCGTCGCCGCGGCCCGCAACGACGTGGTCCACGAGCGCGGGGTTGTCCACCACCACGTACGTGTTGTGTGCGAGATCGGCGGGGAGCGCGGCGTGGAAGGCGGTGTCGGCAAACATGGCGCGCGCGGGCGACCGGGCAAGAACGGCACCGAGATCGGCGCCCGCAAGCTGCCAGTCGGCGCTGCACACGACGTCGAGCAGGAGCTCGCGGCGGTTGTGGCTGCCCATGCGCGCGAGCCGGAACGGTGCACTGCCGACGGGGAAGGCGGCGCGCGCGGCCGCCTCCATGCGGAGCCGCGCCTTGTGGAGGAGGTTGCCGCGCTGGAGACGCACGAGCGTGCCTGCGGGGACGAGGCCGCGGAAGGTGTCGGAGACGGGGTCCCGCGAGCGGCGCTGCACCGCGTGCTCGAAGCGCGCGGCAAGGACGTCGTCCGGGGCGGCGAGGTCGGCCGGCCGGCCCGCGTGGGCGATCACGGCCCGCGCCCTGTTGACCACGGCCCGCGCGCGGGACACCTGCCCGAGCAATATCTCATCGTGGAGCAAGAGCCGAAACATGCAGCCCATCGCATGCGTCCGCTGCTCCTTGCGAGGTCACGCTACACGTTCTACGACCTCGTGGTGCAGGCCCACACGCGGCACCGCCGGGTGTACGAGGGCCTGCTGAAGGCGCACACGGAGGACGCCGAGACGCGGATCCGGCGGGTGTTTGGGGGGCGCATCCGCGGCGAGACGCCGCTGCTGCGCGTGGACCGGAACCCGGCGGTGGTGGTGGCCGGGGTGCGCGTGCCAGGCACGCCGATCGAGCCGGACAACTGCTGCATGCTGGGGTGCATCAACTGCGTGTGGGAGATCTACAACGAGGACGTGCGGGAGTGGAACGAGGCGCGCGAGAAGGCGGTGGCGGCGGTGGTCAAGGCCGGCGCCAAGTGGCCCAAGGACGTGCCGGCGCCCAAGAGTCTCCCCAAGGGCTATGTGGAGGACGGGGCAACGGTGCTGGATGGGTGGAGCGAGGTGCCGGTGGGGTTGCGGGTGTTTGCACAGGTGGAGAAGCGGATCAAGGAGCGGAAGAGCCGGATGGCGGCCGAGGCGGCGGGGGCGGCGGGTGTGGCTAGCACCGCCGGTGCGGGCGCAGGGGACACGGCCAAGGCGGCGGAGGGCTCGGCCTAGAACGCATATATGTATAGCTAACGGCTAGAGGAACGCGCCGGGTGCATTCAGGCAACGTCGACGCCGCGGGCGCCCAAGAACTCTTTGGCGTCCTTGATTTCGTGCAACAACTCGTGGTACTTGGCCTCCTTGTCGTTGAAGGAAAAGACGCCCCAGCCGAGGGTGCCCAAGGCGTAGGCGCCGAAGGACACCAAAGCCCAGAAGGGCAAGATGGGCAACACCTTGTCGTGGAAGGTGGCCGGCGTGGGCACCACGCCGACGAGAAGCGCCACGTACACGGCGGAGGCAAAGAAGGCCGCGAGCAAAGTCTCGGTGAATTTCAGCATGGCAGAAAGAGAGGAGGAGCGACGCGAACGGTGACGTGTAAGACGCGATGCGGCGCGCGGAGCAAAAAAGAATGCCTCCAGCCAGATTCGAACTGACGATCTCCTCATTACTAGTGAGGTGCCTTACCAACTTGGCCATAGAGGCGTTTCGTTTCAAAATCGGGACGCTGGAGCCTTCCGCGCTGAGTGGTAGGGCCGCGGAAACGCGGGCAGAAAACACGGGGGAGCGGCTCAACGCGCGAGAAGTGGGGAGGTCCCAAGCTCCGGCGGCGTTTCGAGGCACCGACTCTGCTGGGCACCCCTTTTGTGCGCGCCGGCAAACGTCGTCGCATTACACCTTGTAGTGTTGCCCTACGCGACAACGGCCCGCACCGTCCAGGCGCGCGCTCGCCACAGGCACACACCCTCCCCCGGCACGGTCACGGGCGCACTGGCCCCGGTGCGCGCCCCCGGCTCGGTCCCCTCCGGCGCCCGCCCGCTGTGCACACATCCAGTTACCCTACCGACAAAATCGTCCATATAAATAGCCACGCGCGCGCCCTTTTGCACAGCCACCCTGGAGATCCGGTTCGATCGAACATGACCCTTGCCTTTTACCAGAGTCATCCGGGGCCGGTCTCCACACGGGGTTCGTTACTTTTTGGAACACCACGCAGTCTTTGACCGCTTCACCCGGAGCCGCGAGGCCGCAACTCCGAGGGAAGCGCCTGTCTGCCCGCGCCTGCCCGCGCCTGCCCGCGCCTGCCCGCGCCTGCCCGCGCCTGCCCGCGCCTGCTCGCGTCCGCACCGCCCGTAGCCCCGCCCGTAGCCCCGTGCCGCCCCGCCGCCAGCCTCGGCGTCCCCGACCACTCCCCGGGCGGCTGCATTTCCCGCGTGCATTGCCGCCTTTCCGTTTCTGGCCGCAGCCGAAGCGAGGCCTGCAGGATCAATCCCCACGCGTTTTTCTGCGGCGCTAGGAAAACACGACTCCGCCCAACGCCCATGCTTTTGAAACGCAAGTGCGAGGGGCTGGCTGAGCACTGCCAGACGCCCGAGCTGATGCCCGGCTGGGCCATCGCCCTCACCGTGGTCATCCCGGTCGTTCTCTTCCTCGCCGTCATCGGCTTAATGGCGTACCGCAGCTGGAAGCGCAACAAGCACGAGGCACAGTTCGACAACGATCCCGACTACGAGGGCGACGGTACCTTGCTCCCCGACGCCTCCGAGTACCCGATGCCGAACGCCAACCCCTTCGAGCCGAAGCGCGGCCCGCAGTACCCCACTGTTCCCTACGGCAATCGCACCAGCGCCCAGCCGCACAACAAGCTGGCCCAGGACTTGCAGAGCTACATCCTGGGCATGCCCCGCGTCGAGCTGTTTGTCATCCCCCACCAGGGTCTGACCGGCAGCAAGCACCTGTTGGACGAGTTTGCCCAGAAGATGGGCGTGGACCACAACGCGTACGACGAGAGCGCGCGCGTGTCGCGCCGCAGCAGCTTTGCTTTGAGCCTGCGCGTCTTGACGGGCATGCACAGCAGCTCCAGCTTGCCGCGGTTGCGCGACCAGACCCGCGAGGACAGGGCGCTGCTGTTGCGCGTGCCCCTGTCCGACCAGCACCCGCTGCCGTTTTCGCCCGACGTGTCGCAGGCCGTGACGCTGCCGCTGGAGGAGAGCTCGTTCAACTTGGGCACTGTGCCGGTTGGCTACAAGGAGCAGAACGACCGCGGCTACGACCGCAACGACGACCACGGGTACGACTTTGAACCGAGACGGCCCGCAAGCCCCGCGCAAGACCTTGGCAGCCGTGAGGGCTTGATCAAACAGGAGGACCCTTGGAGCGACAGCAGCAAGCCTGTGGACCCGTGGAGCGGTGCCATGAAGCAGGAGGACCCCTGGGACAGCGGCGTCAAGCGGGAAAACCAGTGGGAGCAGGAGCAGCTCCCCGAGCCCAACACGACACACACTCCGTTTGACAACTCGACCGAGGCGTGGACCCTGCAGCGGTCGCAGGAGCCGCAGCCGCAGGAGCCGCAGCCGCAGCCGCAGCCCATCGTTCCTTCGAACCCCTCCGAGGTGTGGCACGACGCCGAGCCCGAGCCCCATCCATACAGCAACGTGCCGGAGCAGCAGGAGCGCGCCAAGGTGCAGTTCAAGGAGGAGCCGAGCGACGAGCCGCCGCTCGACCCCGTCGAGGCCGAAAAGCTCGCCCGCATCAAGAGCGTCTACCAGGTTTACTTTGACCGCAACGACTCGATGAAGTCGACTGTGCTGCGGTACCAGCCGCCGGCCGACCACCCGCCGTTGCCCGCCATGCAGCAGGGGGATGCCATGCAGCCGCCGCTGGACTACGACTACGCACAGGCGAGCCATCCGCACGAGGAGGGGGGCTTGGAGCCGTACCAGGGACACCAGGAGTACCCGGCGCACCAGGAGTACCCGGCGCACCAGGAGTACCCGGCGCACCAGGAGTACCCGGCGCACCAGGAGTACCCGGCGCACCAGGAGTACCCGGCGCACCAGGAGTACCCGGCGCACCAGGAGCACCCGGCGCACCAGGGACACTACCAGGACTACGGCCACATCAAGCAGGAGGACCTGTACGAGCTCCCGCCGACCCAAAGCTCTCCCGAGTACCACCGTGAGTTTGCCCCTCCCCAGGAGGCCGTGCTCAAGGGAGAGCCGCTGAACCATCTCGTGGTCCCCTCCGGAGATGCGCGGCTCCAGTCGCGAGAGTTCCTCGGCGACGAAGACCGCCGCCGCACCGTTGCCTCGTCCTTCTACCTCGAGGAGGAGGAGCATCCGGCCGAGTACGGCGACCTTCCGTTCCAGAAGTTTGACCCCGCGACTCCGCAGATTGCCCAGCAGATGGCGCATCCGCCGCCCCGGACAGCCATGAAGCCCGCGCAGTTGGCCAAGCTCCAGCGCCTCCCAGCCCCGAGCGAGTTCCGCAAGCTGACGTTGGAAACCTTTACCAACTACGAGCCGCTGCGCAGCGTGGCCCGCAGCGCCGCCCTGCCGCAGGTCGCACCGGTCCCGGCCTTCAGCGGCCCCACGCTGCTCAAGCTGGGCGACCGGTCGCTGCCGACGCCTGCCCAGCTCGCGCGCACGCTGATTGTCATGCTCGACGCAACGTCGCAGATTGGCGCCAAGAAGGCCCACAAGCCCGCTGGCGCCCGCAACGTGAGCGGAGGGGGTGCCCTGCCGCTGATGGTGGGGGCGCCGCTGATGGTGGGCGCGCCGCTGATGGCGAGCAACTCGCCGTGGGGGTCCCGGACCGGCACGCCCACCGACGAGCACTTCCCACTGCTGCCCTCGGACGTGGCCATCCCGGGCTCCGGCCTGCAGCGCGACCTCCGCTCCGCCTTGGGCAAGGGCGAGAACTACCAGTTCTAGCACCCGGCCGCACACACGGCCACCGGCAAGTAATATACACACATGGGCGTGCCCGCACCGCCGGCCTGCACTTTACGTGTCCCCTGCGCGGCGAGTCGCGCTCGCCATGTCTGACGTGTTCACCGCCCGCCAGCAGTTTGTCGCCGGCCAGTACGCGGAGGCGGCGGCCTCTCTTGGCGAGGACGTCCCGGAGGAGGCGCTTGCGCTTGCGGTCTGCGCGCACCTTGCGCTTGGCGACGAGGCCAGCGCCCAGGCCTTGTCGCCCGACGCCGCCACGGCCGCCGCGATCACCCTCTTCACGGCCGCCGACGCCTCGCAGGTGCCCCGCATCGACTTCATGCTGCTGCCGACGGCGCGGCTTGTCTACCTCTCGGCGCTTGCCAAGCACGGCGAGTACGACACGGTCGTCGCGAGCGGCCTGTCGCCGGCGCTGCCCGAGGAGGCGTTTCTCGTCGTGCACGTGCTCCTCTTGAAGAAGCAGCTTGCCGAGGCCAAGGCGGCGCTTGCAGGACTCCGCAAGCAGTACGGCGACGACGTGTGCGTGCAGGCGAGCGAGGCGCTCGTTGGCGCCGCCACGGCTGGCGACGCGGCGCGCCACGGCTTCTACTTCTGGGAGGAGCAGGCGCTGCAGTACGGCTCCGCGCGTGCCTACGACGCGCTTGCAGCCGCCAACATCCAGCTCCAGCGCTTCCCGGAGGCTGCCGACGCCGCCGCCGCTGCAGGCGACGGAGCGGGCGCCGACCACTGGGCGAACGCCGTGTGCCTCGCGCGCGCGACCGGCGACGTCGAGACGGGCGCCGCCGCCGAGCAGAGCGCGCGGACCGCGGGCGCCGCCGCCGCGGCGGACTGGGACGCGCAGCTGGCGGTGTTTGACCAGATCGTCGCCAAGTACCAGCTTGCCGCGTGAGCGCGGTGCGCATCTAGCAATGCACGTAAAAAGCAAGCGGCCCCATGTCTTCCCACACCCCGAGCGAGATCGAGTTGGCGCAGCGGCGCTACATGCTCGACCTGAAGTTGACGCCCGAGGAGCGCATGGAGATTGCCAACTTCTATGCCCGCAGCTTCCGCACCGGGCAGGTGTACGGCTGGTGCGCGTTTGGCGCCACGTTCAGCATCCCGTTGTTGGCGCAGTACCGCCGCACCGGCTCCACGCGGGGCGCGCGCGTTGCGTTGGGCTTGTTGGGCGGCTTGGCCACCATGGCGGCCGGCACCACGTACGGCGTGATGAACTCGTACGTTGCGGGGTTGCGGCACTGGGAAAATGAGGGCCGCGACAACCTCGTGCAGTTGGTGGGGATGTTGCCGGTGCAAGAGAGCCCCATGTGGATGGAGTACTTTGCCACGACCGCGAAGCAGCCCGAGAAGCGCTTGGGCGACCCCGCCCAGCCCGGCAGCGGCGTGCTGGCTAGCATCAAGGGCGCCATCGGCGGCAGCGCGTGGGACAAGGTCCGCACCGACAGCGGCTACGTGCCGCCGGCGCCCCGGCCGTTGCTCGTGTACCGCGGCCCCGAGGGCGCGGCGGCGGGGCAGGGCACGGCAGCAGGCCAGGGCGCGGCAGCAGGCCAGGACGCGGACCCGGCCACGATGTCGCAGGCACAGTTCGACGCCATGGTGGAGCGCGAGCGCGAGGGCCAGGACTAAGACATGTACATACAGCCTACACCAACACGTTGTCGTCGCGCTTCTCCTCGAGCAACAGCTTCATCTGGCCAATGGCCGTCTCCACGGCCACCATCTCGGTCTTGCCCTGCAAGGCAGCCACGTCTCTGTTTCTCACGTTGACGGCGCCCGCCTTCTCCTCCTCCTCACCCACAATGCACACAAAGTTGTACTTCATCACCTGGCCGTTGCGCACCTTCTTCTGGAGCGTGTTGCCGCTCACGTCCGCGTCGGCGTAGAAGCCGGCAGCCTTGAACTGCTCCTTCACCTTCTCGGCGTAGTCGTAGTACTTGGGACCCACGGGCACCACCAACACCTGGCGCGGACTCAACCAGAACGGCCACTTGCCGGCGTAGTGCTCGATGAGAATCGCCGTCATGCGCTCCACCAGGCCCAAGATCGCACGGTGGATCATCACCGGGTGCGCCGAGCCCTCGTTCTCGCGGTACTCCAACTTGAAGCGTCTCGGGAGCTGGAAGTCGAGCTGGATCGTCGCGCACTGGAACTGGCGGCGCAACGCGTCCAGCACCACAATGTCGATCTTGGGTCCGTAGAACGCACCGTCGCCCTCGTTCACCGTCCACGGCTTGCCGGACTCGTCGAGCGCCTCCGCAAGCACCCGCTCCGCCTCGTTCCAGAGCGCAATGTCGCCCACGTACTTGTCCGGACGGGTGGAGAGACCCATCTTGAACTCAAAGCCAAACACGCCGTACACGTAGGTCAAAAAGTCAAGCGCGCCCTTGATCTCCTGGCCAATCTGCGCCTCAGTGCAGAAGATGTGCGCGTCGTCCTGCTGGAAGCGGCGCACGCGGGTCAAGCCGCTGAGCGCGCCGCTGGCCTCGTTGCGGTGCAACACGCCAAAGTCCGCCACGCGCCACGGCAACTCGCGGTACAGCCGCTCGCGCAGCGCAAACAACATGCAGTGCCCCGGACAGTTCATGGGCTTGAGGCCAAACTTGTCCTTCTCCACGCCAAACGTGAACATGTCGTCCTTGTAGTTGGCCCAGTGGCCCAGGGTCTCCCAGAGCCGCAGGTTGTACATGTTGGGGGTGATCACCTCCTCGAACCCGCGGATCTTGTACTGCAGCCGCATGAACTCCACAAGCGTGTTGTAGATGCGGGCGCCGTGCGGGAGCCAGAAGGCGCTGCCGGGCGACACCTCGTCAAAGAAGAAGAGGTCCTGCTCCTTGCCGATCTTGCGGTGGTCACGCTCCGCCGCCTCCTTGAGGAACTTCAAGTGCGCGTCCAACCGCTTCTTGTCGGGGAAGGCAATGCCGTACACGCGCTGCAACGGGTCGTTCTTGGCGTCGCCGAGAAAGTACAGCGCCGAGTTCTTCAACACCTTGAACGCCTTGATGCGGCCCGTGTGCTGCACGTGCGGGCCGCGGCACAAGTCAATGAGCGGCCCGCAGCGGTACACCGTGGTGGAGGTGCCGTCGGGGATCTTGGTGTCCACGAGGTGCTGCTTGTACTTGTTGTACAGGAACATCTCCATCAACTCCGCCTTGGTCATGGTGAGACGCACAAACGGCTGCTTCTCGCTCACCGCCTTCTTGGCCGCCGCCTCCAACTTGGCGTAGTCGGCCGCCGCAACCGGGTTCTCCGCGGAAAAGTCGTAGAAAAAGCCCTCCTCGGTCGGGGGACCAAACACGAGCTTGCCGCCAAGGGTGCACTCGCACGCCTCGCCCAACACGTGCGCCGACGAGTGCCAGAACACCTGCTGGCCCTTGGGCAGGTCGAAGTCGTGGAACACGAGCTTGCACGACTTGGTGAGCGGGCGCTCGAGGTCCTCGAGCACGCCGTCCACCTCTGCCACCACCTGGCGCTCGAAGAACGACTTGCCGATCGACCGCGCAATCTCCTGCGGCAGCGTCTCGTGCAGCGTCCCGCTGATCACCTTGCCGTCCGCGAGCGTGATCTCGATGGGCTCGCGGGGCGCGGCCGCGAGCTTCGCGTCCTCAGCCGCCTTGAGCCGGTCGAACATCTCGATCCGGGAAGCAATCCACTCGCTGCTGCTCGGGCCCTCGGGCGCGATCTTGAGCTCGGCCATATCGCCAGAAATGGGACACATGAAGAAGAGTTGGGCGACGCGTGGGATAAAACCGAAAAGCTGAGCTGGCGCGGGCGCATTCCGTACGCGCGCTGCCGACCGGACCCCGGTGCCCCAGGAGCGACGCTGCTGCAGCCAGCGGGCGGCATGCCGCGCTGCCCCCAGCCCGCGCGCACCGCGGCCGCAGCCCGCCGCGGCGCCCCCGGAGCGCGGCGGCGGCCGCCGTGAGTCACAGCCGGGTAACCGCCGGTGTGCGTACAGGACATCGCGACATGCAGAACGATTTTGCCGCTGGCCACACGCGCGCGATGGCAGAGACGGAACTCCCGGCGAGCGTGCAGGAGTTTGACTCGAACCCGGAGGAGCTCGTGGCGCTCCGCGGAGCGGGGCGGTACTTTGGCGAGACGACGTCGACGGCGCGCTGCTCGAACTGCCACCGGCGCGGACACACGCGCAACAAGTGCACGGTTGTGGTGTGCCACGCGTGCGGCGCCGTGGGCGACCACTACGAGCTGCAGTGCCCCAAGTCGCAGTTCTGCACGAACTGTGGCGAGCGGGGCCACTTCCGCGGCCAGTGCAAGGCACGGCGCGTGCGGGTGTACTGCCCGACGTGTCGCAGTCTGAGCCACGACGAGGACCGCTGCCCGTCGATATGGCGGAGCTATGTGGTGGAGAAGACAGAGAGCATACGGCCGGCACAGATGTACTGCTACAACTGCGCCGGCAAGGGCCACTACGGCGACGAGTGCGGCAAGCAGCGGGTCAGCAGAACGCCCAACATCAACGGCAGCGCCTTTCTGGGCGACAACTTGCCGCGGGAGTTCCGCGGCGACTACTTCAAGCGCGTGCGGCGGGCAGCGGAGGAGGCCCAGGACGACCACCGCTTTCCCAGCGGGCCGATGCGCCACGGCGGCGGGCGCGGCGGGCGCTCGGGCGCGTCCCGCCCGGGCTCGTCCCGCAGCTCCCCCCACCCGCGCACCAGCGGCCTCTCGGGCCGCATCGGCATTGCCCCCACGCGCTCGGGCGTCGTCAAGCCCCGCCACCACCGCTAGACGGCAGCCCCGCCGCTGTCCATAGTCACATGACCCGTCCCGCGCGGTGCCTGCAGGACACACGCACGCTGCACATCTCTTGCCCCATGTCTGATTCGGAGGACCTGCTCACGGAGATGATGGAGGAGGTGGGGCGGCTTCCGCGGTGGGCGTTGCCCGAGATGCCGCCGGTGACGGAGGTGTTGTCCGCGCCCCGCTTGCGGTTGCTCATGCAGCGCGTCGTGGCGGACATGCTGGTCGGCATCGACTTGCAGGGCGCGCGCGAGCGGCTCAAGATGTTTGCCGCTGCGGCGCGGGAGCTGGTGCCGGCTGGTGCCGGCGGGCCGGGTCGGACGGCGGGGGGGCCGGCGAGCACGGCAATGGCCCCGGACGCCTATGCAGACGCGCCGGCGCCCGTGATCCCGCCCGAGCTCCTCGCGACGGTGGAGCGTGCCGTGCTGGAGCCCGAGAAGCGCGAGGCGATCCGCCAGGTGTGGGGGTCGGCGCTTCTCGACAAGGACAAGGCGCTGCTTGTGTGGGGGATCATGCGGCAGACGCCGCCGTCCGTGCCGCTGCCGGGCGCAGAGACGCCGGCGCTGGTGGCGGCCACCTGTGCGCACTACATCCGCCGCTGCCGGGTGCACTGTGCGGCGTGCGATGCCTTCTTCCCGTGCCGGCTCTGCCACGACGTGGTGGTGGCGACACACTCGTTTGGGACGCCGGGCTGCGTGGAGTGCGGCGAGTGCGGCGAGCGACAGCCACCGCAGCGCCGCTGCCGGCAGTGCGACGTTGAGTTTGCGCTGTACTTTTGTCCGCACTGCGTGCTCTACCTGGACGACCCCGCAAAGAGCATCTACCACTGCGGCGGGTGTGGGCTTTGCCGGCTCGGGCGCGAGAAGGAGTTCTTCCACTGCTCGCGGTGCAACACGTGCGTGAATGTGCAGCTCCGGCCGCTGCACACGTGTCTCCCGGAGGCGACGGCGCGCGACTGTCCGATCTGCCTGGAGTACATGCACGCGCTGGCACGGCGGGTGGTGTACATGCTGTGCGGCCACGCGATCCACCAGGGGTGTCTTGACGACCACCTCGAGCACTCGTACAAGTGTCCAGTGTGCGGACGGAGCGTGAAGGACATGGAGCAGCAGTTCCGGGTGCTTGACGACGAGATTGAGCAGCAGCCCATGCCGGCAGAGTACAGGTCGTGGGAAAGCCGGGTCAAGTGCGTCGACTGCGGCGGGAGTTCCGTGTGTGGCTACCACGTGTTGGGCCACAAGTGCAAGTGGTGCGGCAGTTACAACACGCGGCAGGTGGAGTTGGTGAAGAGCGGAGAGGTGGCGGAGGTGGCGGAGAACGAGGAGGTGGAGATTCCGTACACGAACGTGTTGAGCCAGAACTTTGGCAAGGACGGCGACCGCGGGGTGTTTGGAGAGGTGCGGGGGATGATCGACCGGTGGTTGAAGAGCGAGCGGAGCGAGGAGGACGACACGTTGGTGGGGGGGTTGTGACGGCAGATCTGTGGCTGTGGCGGCAGATCTGCGGCCGCGACGACCGGGTGTGGGGGACTGTTACGACAACGCACGGGGGCGCGCGACGAGCCGCCGCCGGCACTGCTAATGCACTGTTCGCGAGACCATCCGTTTCTACGTATCTAGCGTCCTTCGCGCTCGCGCCACTGCTCTTCGATGTTGCGCTTGGTGTCAAAGCCGTGGATCTTGCGCAAGTGCGCCTTCATGTTGTCCTTGCGGTTGAAGCGCTTGCCGCACTCGGGCACTTCGCACACATAGGGCTTGGCCAGGGAGTGGCTCTTCAAGTGGCGCTTGACGTGCTCGGGGCGGAGGAAGCGCTGGCGGCACAAGGGACACTCGTGGCTCTTCTTCTTGTCGGGCTGCTGCACCTCGAACTGGCCCTGGTCCATGACGTCCTGGTAGCGGTACGCCGCAGGGATGCCAGCCATGCCGGCGAGGTCGTGCAGCTGTTGCAGCCGCGTGAGGTTGGGGGTGGAGTAGGCGTGAGTCATCATGTACAGGCCCGGGTGGGGCGGCACCTGGTAGGAGACCGGGAACTGCATGGGGTACACGGGGAAGGGAGGCGCCGGGGAGGTTGCCGAGGGGGGCGCAGAGTGGGGTGCGGAGTGGAGCGCGGAGTGGGGCGCGGAGTGGAGCGCTGAGTGGGGCGCGGAGAGCGGCGCGGACTGGGGCACCACCTCCAAGTCGTCGTGCAGCTCCTCCTGGAACAGACGCTCCTTGGCGCTGGCCACCAGGTCCAACAGCAACGAGGACACCATGGACTTGGAGACCTGGCGGGTGTTGGCGTCGATCTCCTCGTACACGCTCCCACGGGGCGTCTGCATCGGCGTGATTTCAGGCAGGGCGTGGACGCGGGGCGTGTAGAAGGGGTTGCCGGCGGACTGCAGCGGGGTGCGGAGCAGCACCAGGGTGGCGGCGCGGCGCGGCGTCTTGCGCACCTTGCCGCTGACGATGTTGGGCGGCAGGTGGATCAGGCGGAGCGGGGTCATGTACAGCAGGGTGCTGCGGGCGCGTTCCCGACCAGGGGTCGCGTCCGGAAAGCCGCCGCTGGTGTTTGCGGTCTTGTACAGCGTGGGCAGCATGAAGGACGAGTTCTGCAACAGCTCGATCAGGGAGACGGTGGTCAGGCCGGAGATGGCGTCGGGTGCCTTCTGGGCGGCCTGGCGGAAGGAGTCGAACTCCATGGCGGGCAGCAACCCGACGCTCTGGTCGTGGGCAAAGCTGTGCATGGTGGGGAGCCGCTGTGGCACGCTGAAGTCGGTGTGCGGGTCCAGGTCCAGCTCGCTCGCGGCGCGGTGGTTGGCGTCGAGAAACTCGTCGGTGAAGAGGGTCGCCTTGGCGAGGTCCTCGTGGAGGTCCAGCCCCGGGAGGATCGCGTCCTGAGGAAAGTCGAGCGGATCTGAGGGAAACGACATGGCGCGGGCGGCAGCAGGAGGCAGCGGCGGGGGGCCCAGGGCAGCAACGGGAAGAAAAAAAGACTGGGGGTGGAAACCGGCAGTGCTTCTGCGCAGCGGGTGGTTAGCTGATATATCTACCCGAATAGGAAAAAACGCGAAACCGCGGCGTGCACATACCGGGTGGTTACGCGGAGCGCTGGCCGCGGTTGGCGGGTTTGCACTAGCGACGCGGGCCCGCGTTCGCAAGACGGGCGGCGCGTCTGCCCGGCGCGGAGGGGCGCGTCGCGCGGGGCGCCCGCCCACCCGCTCGCCCTCGCGCTCCGCGCATTGCCGAAAGCGGCAAGACGCGTCGCCGGCCGCACAAGGGTCCATCCGTCGATCTCTCCGGCTCTGCGCGTGGAAGCGCCCGAGCTCGCGCGCACGTGCCCGCGCCGCCCGCCCGCAAGCAGCACGCACGGAAGAAAAACGATGCCGGGCAACCGCTGCACGTCGCGCAGGCCGACGCACCGCCATGCACCCGCATGCACGCGGTGCGTCGGCCTGCATGCTCGCGCCATCGCTGCCGCTGCCGTCCGGCCGCTCCGCGAGCCCGCGACTGAAACACGGGTGCTGCCTCGGCATGGACGGCGGGGGGCGACACGAGCACGGACGTGCGCGGCCGGCCGCGCGCGCAGCGCCTCCCGGGGTGCAGCGCCGTGCCCGCGCCCACGCCGAGGCGGCGCGCATTGTATGCAATGCCGGTGCGCAGCGGTCCAGCATGGCGTGGCCAGGCCGCGCCGGCGGGCGATAAGAGGCCGCGCCCGCGGACACAGCGCCCGCGGGCTGCTGCACCCAGGGATACGGAACGCGATAACAATCACACGTCCCGCTGCGATGCGGGCTGCGACAGGAGTCACAATACACGAGTGCAGTGTTCGCTCGCGCACGCGCATGCGTGGCTGCTCGCCAGCGCCAGCCCGCACTGTGCATGCGCCCGCCCACGTCAGTCCTTGTGCGCGGCGGCCGCGTGCCGCTGCCGTGCGCATGGCGGCGGGGAGGTTCCGCCCCGGCATGCCCCGCCACCCGCACGCTCAAACACGGCGCCGCCGGAACTCACGGCTGTGGCCGGACGCACGCTCTTGCCGCGCAGCATTACCGATCGGACCACTTCGCTGCGGCGCGTGTTCACACCCATTCCAGACAACGGCGGCGCGGCGGGCAGGCTTGGTTCATTCCGACGGGTGGCGCGGGACTGACATATTCGCTTCATTCCAATATGGCGGGGTGGCGGGGTGGCGTGGGACAGGGCGGCACAGGGGCCGGGTGGCACAGGGACTGGGTGGCATGCGGGGCGCGGCAGCAGCACCTCCACGGCCTCCGCGGAGCGCCGCCCTCACCCCCGCTCCACCACCACGGTGGTGCCGTTGTAGCTGCCGCCCTCGTCCCACTGCCATGCACTCACGCCGTTGTAGAACCGCATGCTGCCGCCGCCGCGCACCAAGTGCAACTTCATCATCGCCTTGTACCGTGGGTAGCACACGTGCTGCTTGACCCACGCCGTGTCGTAGGCCTCGTCGCCGCGCGCACGCGCCGTCTGCACCTTGATCAACTCGCCCTTGACGTTGCGGATGACACTCACGAACAGAAACTCCTGCGTGTGCAACATCCGCGCAAGCTCCATCTGCACGTCGGCGTCCTCGTTCACGTCCACCACCACGGTGGTGTCGACCACGTTCCACCGGCGGCACTCCACCACCTGGGCCTGGCCCGGTAGCAGCGCAAACAGCTGTGCGGGGGTGCCGGCTTGCACCAGCTTGCACATGAGCGTCAGCCGGTGGCAGAGGTAGCTGAACAACAGGTGCATGTCGCGGTGCAAGACAAACTTGGCCTTGAGCGTCTTGCCGTAGGGCCGGCCGTGGTTGCGCGGCGTCCGGTCGCCGGGCAGCTGCTGAGGTAGCGTCTGCCAGAAGCCACTGGAGCGGGTCTTGGCCAAGCGGAAGGCCTCGGGCAGGGGCAGCGGGGGCTCGCGCAGGGGCGCGGGCGGGCGGTGGTCGCGCTCGTGGCCGTGGTCGCGGCCGTGGTCGTGGCCGTGGTCGTGGGTGTGGCTGTGGCCGCGGCTGCCCCAGGGCAAGCCGTAGCGCGCAATGGTCTTCATGCTCAGCAGGCGGATGGGGTCCAGGGGTATGGCGCTGGTGCCGCGGGGCACGGGGACCCTGGCGACACGGCGCTCGTCGTCGCTGCTGCTGCCGGAGGAGGATCGCGAGCCCAGCGACCGGGACAGAGAGGAGCCCAGCGACCGGTGCTTGGTGTGGCGGTCGTGCATGTGCGGGACTCCCGGGGGCTGGAGAGAGGACTGGTGGGGAGAAGACACTGGCGGGCGGATCAGGAGTTTTGTATTGTCGCAGCCCCCGGCGCCGTATGGACAAACCTTGGTGCGACCGCGCCGTTGACAATCTGCATGCGCTCCTGCGATGCCCCTTGTGTTCCGCAACTGAAACCCGATGCACCTCGGATGGCAACCCCAGCGCTCGCAGCACGCTTTCCGCGGGCCGTGCGCGCTACTGCGGCCAGCGGCGCCGCTGCGCCCGGCCAGCAGCCCGAGCATGTTTCACAAGATGCACTGCAGCAACGGTTGCGTGCCGCCAAAGTGCGTGCAGCCGCAGGAGCACGCAGGACGCTGCGCGGCCCGCAGATCGCTCTGCACCAGAAAAATGGACACCACGACGACCAGGCACACTGAAACGGGCGTGCCGCCAGCCGAAACTGCGGGGCTGCACCGTGCCTGACGCACGGGCCGGCGGTCGCCAGGAGGAGCCACGCCAGCGCGGGCCGGATCAGCCCACCGGCGCCGGTTGCCAGGGGTCGTGTGCCAGACGCCGCCCTGCGCGCCCGGCCGGTTTAGCCTTCGCCGCCTCGCAGCGGTCCGCGGGGCCAGCACGGACAGCCGCTCCCGGCCGCGCCCAAAGTATCGCATGCGAGCGTAGCTCCGCCCGCAGCCGCCTCTGCCCATCTCGCGCCGCCCGCCCTTGTTGTGCGCCCGGGCGTGCGCGCGCTCTTTGTGCGCACCGCTGCAGCGCAGCGCCCGCATGTCTCCCCGCCGTGTCTCCCGCCGCGGCCACCGATGGGAGCGGTACTTACCCCTGCACGGTCACGCAAGATGCATGCAGCCGCACACACGCGGGGACGCACTGCCGACGCAGCAACCTGCAGCAGCGCCCCGTTCCGGCAACACCTCCCCGATCAGGCGCGTTGTTGCAAGCACCCGAACCGGACGTGCGTGGAGCCGCGGGCGCGGGCGCGGGCGCGGGCGCATCGCACCGCATCGCACCGCGTCCCGCCGCAGCGCGCAGCACCCGGCGTCCAGACCGGTCCCGCCAAGCCCGCCCGTCCTGCTGCGCCGGCCTCGGACCTCGCGCCGCTTTCTGTCTCGCTCTCGCCCCACCGCGCGTGCATGCAGGAGACAAAAACAAACACGCAAACCCGCTCCATTTCCGCGTTCTGCTCCGCGCACCCACGCTCTCTCCGCACCCACGCTCTCTCCGCACCCACGCTCTCCCCATGCTTTCGCTTGCCACACTCGCTGCGCTCGCGGCTGGCGCCTGCGCCATGTCGCCCGTCACCATCAAAAGCCACCGCTTCATCCAGGACGACAAGGTCTACTGGATCAAGGGCCTCGACTACCAGCCCGGCGGCGCGTCCGGCTACGACGCCGACTCCGACTCCGACGTGCTTCTGGACGCCGCTGTCTGCTGGCGCGACGCCTACGTCATCCAGCAGCTCGGCGTCAACACCATCCGCGTCTACACGGTCAACCCCGACGTGAACCACGACGAGTGCATGACTATTTTCAACAACGCGGGCATTCTGGTGATCCTCGACGTCAACGCCGGCACCGCCATGGCGCTGCTTGACCGCCTGAACCCCGCCTCCACCTACGGCGCCACCTACCTCCTGCGCGTGTTTGGCGTCATCGAGGCCTTCAAGAACTACGACAACGTCATTGGCTTCTTTGCCGGCAACGAAATCATCAACGACGAGTCGCTGGCCGGCTTGGACCCGCCGTACATCCGCGCCGTGCAGCGCGACATGAAGCAGTACATTGCCAACTGGTGCGACCGCCAGATCCCCGTCGGCTACTCCGCCGCCGACCTGTTGACGCTCAGAGCCCCCACCTTCGAGTACTTGACCTGCGTGATCGACTCGGACGACGTGAGCAAGAGCGACTTCTTTGGCCTCAACTCGTACGAGTGGGTCGACGGCAGCACCTGGGCCGCCAGCGGCTACGACCAGGTCAACGCCACCTTTGCCAACACCACCGTGCCCGTCTTTTTCCTGGAGTTTGGCACCTTGGCCAGCGGCGGTCTGAAGGCCCGCACCTTCAACGAGATCACCGACGGCCTCTTTTCCGGCTTGAACGCCCTGTTCAGCGGCGGCTTGGTCTACGAGTACTCCCTCGAGGCCAACAACTACGGCGTCGTCGAGATCCAGGACGACGGCCTGGTCGAGTACCAGACCGACTTTGCCAACCTCCAGAAGCAGTACGCCGCCGTCGACGTCCAGGAGGTGGCGGCCCTGAGCTTGCCCGACACCTCCGACGTCACGTGCGACGCCGACGCCATCGAGAGCCTTGACGACTCCTTCAACGCCACCTTCTCCCTCCCCCAGGCCAACAAGGACGTCAAGTGGATGATCGACAACGGCCACAACATCTCCAACGTGGGCGCTCTCATCAACAACCTCCTGCCCAAGGGCAGCAACTACTCCATCGTCGACGCCAGCGGCAAGACCGTCAGCGACGCCACCGTGAGCTTTGTCACCACCTACTCCTCGACCCTGACCGCCAAGACCGCCTCTGCCGCCACCACCTCCCGCGCTGCCTCTTCCTCGTCCTCGGCGGCCGCCTCCTCCTCCAGCAAGGGCGGTGTCGCCGGCAACGCCGCCAGTCTCACCGTCGGTGGCATGGGGCTCTTGGCCGGCGTGCTCGCCTTGCTCTAGACACGCGCCCGTGCTGTTTGTATAGTCTATGCTTGTTCTGCTTCGGCCGGGGCCGCGCGCCTGCGTTTCAGCTCCCAGACGATTGCCCAGCGCGCGTCTCACAGTCCAGAGTGATCGCCGCGCTTCCGCTTCACCGTGCGCTCCAAACCCTCCCACACGCCGCTCTCGTCTAGGTTGCTCGCGTACGTGCCGTGCTTGCGCTCATAGCGCTCGCGTTCCTCCTTGTAGCGGGGGTCGCGCAACATCTTGCCCATGTGCTCCGCCATGTCCTGCTCCGCAATGAGCTCGCCCGTGATGGGGCTCGCCACCATCCCCGCCGCAGGCCGCTTGGCTCTGTTGCGCCGCGCACCGGCCTCGCGGACTCTCCGTCCGTCCTCGGACGCAGTCGCCGGCGCGGGTGTGCCCGGAGCAGGCTCCCCGACCGCCGCATGCTCCCCGGCCGCCGCAGGCTCCTCGACCGCCGCCGCAGGACTCGCCGGCGCGTCCGCCGCCTCGCCGCCCTTGGCCACCAACGTGCGCGTCTTGAGCGCCTCCATATCCCACGGCTCCGGCAACTCCGCCACCATGTCCACCTCCGAGAACACCACCGTGGCAACCACGGCAAAGTCGTCCCAGTCGATGCTCGCGTAGTTGAGCCGCTCGGTCCGCGCCGCTTCGAGCACCGCCTCCTGTGCCTCCTGCTCCCGCCGCATCGCCTCCGCACGCACCCGTGCCCGCTGCACGAGGCTGGCCAGTGCCGGGACCACGGTCCCGGCCACCACCCTCTGGAACTGCGCGACGTACGTCTGGTAGGCGCCGTGCAAGGAGTGCGCGGGGTCGACAAAGGCAAACTGGCCTGATGTGTCTGCGCTGGCAAGACGCGCCGCGTGTGTGTCGTCGCTGGCGGCCGTGGCAAACGCCGTGGCCTTGATAATGGCCAAGTCGCGCGCCAGCACCGGCGGAAGCTGGGCGGTGAACACGAGCGGAGGCACCAGCACTTCGGCGCCGGGCTGGGGCGCGGTCTCCGCGGCGCCGTCGCCGGCTGCCACGATGCCCTCGGGACCGGCACCAGCCGCCATCTGCTCCAACAGCCACGCGTAGAACCCGTGGTAGGGGTCGTCGGCGCGGAGGTAGGCAAACTCTGGGTTGGCGCTCTCCTGCTGCTTCATGCGCAGCTCGAACGACGGGCCGTTGCGGAGCACGTAGCCGCACACCTTGACGATGGTTTCGCGGACCGCAAGGGGCGGGACCACCACCGAGGGGGGCGGTGCCGCAGGCGGACCCTCCGCCGTGGCTTCAGACATGAGATGGAGATGATTTTGTCGCGCGCCGCACACCGGCGGTCTCGAACATGGCGAGGTGGGGCCGGGCCGCGCAGACCCTCCCGACGGGTGACACGCTCCGAGGAGTCGAGCCCACAGCCGTCCTGCTGGCCACCCGCCGCCGCGAGGCCAGCAGGGGGTGGGGCGCTGCTGCGCTGTTCGCGCCCGGGGCCGCCACGCGCGGGGCAGACGACGCGACACATCGGCCATTGTCTCCCTGGGCCCTCGCAGGTGTAGGCGGTGCCCCGTGCCACCCCACCACCCCCCCCGCCGCCAGCACCACCCCGCTCCTGCATCCGCCCTACAGACATGCGCTATTTTTTTCGTGCCAACCACTGGCTAGCTCAGTGGTTGGCGATTTGTCAATTCAAAATTTGCAGAGCAAATCAGCATTGCCCCTGCACAAGGACGGCATTGAACCAAAGAGATTTACCATTTTTTTTGACAGTGTATCATTAAGCCTAACGGAGCCGGTGGTACATTTGCGTAGGCTGCACCCCCTCGAGCCCCACCGTGGCGTCGCTGCTCGTCGTCAACACCGAGGCCACGCTCTCCACCGCCCGGAGCTGCGGACGCGCTCCCAGCGGCGGCGGCGACCCCACCAACCGCTCGCTCTCCACGTACAGCGGCGGCGCTTCGTCCCGCGCGGGCGGTCCCGTGAGCACCTCGTCGAGGTTGCAGAACGCGTCCGACACCACCAGCGGGCGCCGCGAGTCCTGCACGTCGGCCGCCGCCATCAACGGCAGCGGCAGTCCCAGAAACACCGACTCGGCGCGCGCGCGCACCCTTGGCAGCGTGGCCTCCTCGAACGACGGAAGCCACTCGGCGGGCCCTGCCCGCGGAGAGCCGCCCTCCTCCGGCGCCACATACGGCCGGAGCTGCACCCGGCCAAAGTTGACCGCCCGGAACATGCCCAGCTCCGTGTACGACGGCAACTGGTCGCTGCTCGCGGCCGCGCTCATCAACACCACCGGCGAGTCGATCATAACCTCGTAGTGATGCATCTTCTCCTTGTAGCGCGCGCGCTCCGGCATGCCCTCGTGCCAGCGCGGGTCTTCGTGCAGCTCCAACCGCAGCACGCGGAACGCCACCTGGAAGCGGTGCAGCACCTTCATGAACCGGTTCGCCACGTCCGGGTAGAGCCGGAACGTCTCGGGGCCCACCGTCTCCTGCTTGCCGAGAATGCGGCTCTTGAGGCCGTAGAGCGGCGTGTGCGTGTCGGACCGCGACGGCAGCACCAGGAGATGCGGCACCGTGAGGAACCCTCCCGGCGGCGGCGACGTGCCCATGGAGAACCGCCGCTCCGACAGCGTGCCCGTGGGGATCGGCACCAGCCCCAGCGCCAAGCTCGCCGCGGAGCCCTTGCGTGGCGATGCGCGCGACTCGGCAGCACTCGCGCCCCGGTGTTCCCCGCTCTCCCCAAACACCACGGGAATCTCCATCTCCACGGCGCTCACCACGCCATCGCTGCCACCAAAGCACCCGCTCAACAAGTTGTCCGTCTCGCCCACGGCCTCGACGCACATGGGCGGCGCTCCCTTCAGGCCCTTCTGCGCCTTGCCCGCGCACACCTCAAAGAGACACACGGCGCGGTCCTTGGAGCTGCGGCTGCTGCTCCCCGGCACGTGGCCCGGGTACTGGTTGGCCGCCACCGTGTACTGGTAGTCGCTGCCGTCGCGCGACGTGTGGTAGACAATCTTCTCGGTGATGTTCACGCGGACGCGCTTCACCACGAGGTTCTTCTCGAGCGGCATGAGCCGGATCCCAAGCTCGTGCAGCGAGCACAGGTCCAACGCAACATACTTGCGCGGGAACGTGATCTCGTAGCCCAACACGCCGTTCCACACCTTGTTCACGTAGATCGGCTTGTTCATGGTCGACACCAGCGGGCTCGGCGCCGCCTTGACCCAGGTGAGCGGGAGCTGCGTGCCGCACGCCGTGAGCGTGTGCGTCAACTGGCCGTACGGCGTCGACGCCAGCTCGGGCGTCGTGGCAGGAAGAAGCACCGAAAGCACAAACACGTACACGCCCGGCGGCTGGCGCGTGCTCGGCTGCTCGTGCGACGTCTCCGGCTCCGGGGCGCTGCTGCTGAGGCGGTAGTTGACGATGGGCCGCGGCGCGCCCTCGCGCCCCCGCTCGCCGTCGGCGCTCACGCTCCAGTCGTAGTCGTCCAAGCGGATCTTCCACGTGCTCTCGCCGATCTTGGTGTGGTCCGCCGTCTCGCCCAGACCGGGGATGCCCTGCGGCCACACCACAAGGCAGTTGCTGCTGATGGCGGCGTCGATCGTGGTGGACCCGGGCATGGCGGTGCGCGTCTCCACCACCACCGCAAACCGCACCGGCACCGGCAGATCCAGCTCCACGCGCAGCCGGAGATAGCACAGGCTGCCCTCGTCGTCGCCGTCGTCGTCCGCCAGCGCCGACGTGTCGGCGGGGAGAAAGCGCGTGATCGCCTCCTCGGCCACCGCCACGTGGAGATCGCCGTGGGTGCCGGTGGCGCGGGGCACCGCAAAGTGCGCGTCGGCAAGGAAGCGCTGCACGGCGGCGGCCCACGCGTGCGGGAAGGACGCGGGCTCGGACGGCTCGGCGGCGCTCAAGCCCTCGGCCATCTCCCGCCACTTTGCGTACGGGTCGAGCTCGCTTGCGGCGGAGCCCAGGCGCAGCCGGCGGCCGCCCGAGTCGTGGTCCACCAGGGTGCGCGGCGAGCGCAGAAAGAGCTTCAACAGCAGCGGCAAGTGCGCCGAGTGGGTTCTGGGCGACGTCATGATCGCGATCAGCTGCGGCGGCTTGCTCCTCATGTGGTGCCGCGTGCGGGACAGGTGCGGCTGGGGAGGAACGGCTGGTTATGTACTGCAGGCGAGCCGTCGAAGCCGGCGCCTGCGGGCCGAGGCATCCGGCACCGATTCTGCAGGCGGGGGCGGAGTTGCTATCGCAAATGGCGGGGCTCTGCACAAAGCCCTCGGCGCCAAGTGGGGAGCCGCCTGGCCCGGGCGGGACTGCGGGGGCGCAGGCCCAGACAATGGCGCCACCGCCGAGAGCCGTGCTGGGCCGGCACACATGACCGCTTTTTGCGCGGCGGCCGTGGCGCCATGGCGGCCCGGTCATGTCCCGGCGCTCGCGTCACCGGTCCGGTCATCCGCGCGGTTTGGCCGCGCGGGCTGGCCGCCGGCTAGTGGCTGATTGCATGTATTCACAGCGCCCGGACCCGCGCGTCGGACACGCCGGCCACGGGGGTCGACGGCCACGCGGCGCCTACTTCTTGCCGTCCACCTTGTCCTCCAACTCCTGGATCTTCTTCAGCTGCTCCTCCAACTGCTTCTGCAACTGGGCCAACTGCTCCTTCTCCTTCTGGCGCACGTACATGTCCTCCATGGCCTTCTCGCGCAGGTTGAAGCCGTCCGGCGCGCCCTCGGCGTAGCAGCGGACCATGGTCCGGCGGGTGGCAACAGTTCTGGCAGAGCGCGAAAGCATTGGGAAAGACGTGGGGGGACCGGTTGCAGCGGCGTGGAACACGGGAGGTGATTGGACGCCATCGGCCGACCCGCATCCGGCAACATGTCGCCCGCATTTCCCCATGCGGCGCACTACGCGCCGCCCACGTCCCACACCACCACGCCGCCGCGCGCCGAGGTGCCGTAGGCGTACCGCTCCGCCGCGTCCCACCCCACGTCCACCACGCCGCCGCTCCCAGGCACTCTCCACGCCCCGCCGCTCGCCCCGTGCACCTCCACCACCCCGCGCGTGCTCCCCAGCACCACCCAGCCCCACCGCTCGCTTGCCCGCGCCCGCACCAACCACCCCTGCGTGTTCCCCTCCACCGCGCCCTGGTAGCAGCAGTCCACCACCCCGCCGCAGAGCCGCAGCACCGCCCCGCTCACGTCCCGCAGCCACACCCCGCCGAGCCCCACCAGCACCAGCGTCACCGCCCCGCCGTACGCCGCCTCCTCCACCACGCCGCCGCTCCGCACGTCGTACACGCGCACCCGTCCGTCCATGTCCCCCACCGCCAACACCGGGAACCGGTGGTCCACCAGCGTCGCCGCCGCGGCCCCGTCCCCGGGCACCACCACCACGCTTCCGGGCAGGCTGTAGTCGCACAACCGCACGCACCCGTCGTCCAGCGCCGAGTAGACGCTCGCGCCGCCGCTCCCGGGCACAATCTGGTTGATCATCTCGAACGGCGCGTCCTGCTTCTCCCGCTGCTCGCCGCACTGTGCGTGCCGCCCCACGTCCCACCACCTCACGTCGCTGTCGCTCGTCGCCGCCGCCACCAACCCCCCGCTGTAGCACACGCTCGTCACCGGGGCCGGGTGCGGGAACACACACACCGGCGACGCTGCGCCCTGCCCCTCGGGGTCCACCGCCTGGACCGTCACCTGACGGTCCAACCCCCCGAGCGCGATGAAGGCCGAGTCGGGCAGAAAGGCTGCCGAGAGAGTCGCAAGCGGCGCCGCGGGCTTCATCTCCTGCTGCCGGGTCCGCACAGGCGGTGGTGGAGGACCGCTAGTGCCGCCGCCCACCGCCCGCCACCCCGCCGTCACGCAACCGGGCCACGGCTACACTTGCCTCCTCCACGTGCCCCAGCGCTAGTGCCCGCCGGTATGTGTGAATACCGCCGCCGGGCGCGCGGGCGACGGCCCGGGCGCGTGGGCGGCAGCACCGGGCATATGCCCAGCGTCTGCGCGCGCATGCCGCCGGTGCTGCTGTTCCCATACATTGCTGACAAGGCCTCTCTATGTCGCGCCCTAGTTGACGATCCGGAGATTGCCCTCCGAGCCCTCGGCGTCGTCGATGGTCCCCATGCTCATCCGCCCGTGGTTGCCCTGGAAGTCGTCGTGGTCCGTCGCACCCTGCTGGCTCTGAAGATATGCCCAGTTGCTCCGGTATTGCAGCGTGTTCACCGTGCGCGCCAGCGGCCCCCGCAGCGGGTAGTCGCTGAAGGGCGACACCTGCGGCGCCGCCACCAGCACCGGCACCGGGAGCACGGGGTCAAAGTTCTTGTCGTTTGCGCTCTCCTCGTCGTCCTCGTTCCGCCGCCGCATGAACAAAAAGAGCGCCACGAGCCCAATGAGTGCGAGGCCGGCGAGGGCACAGCCCACGCCAATACCCGCCTTTGCGCCGCTCGAGAGACCCGAGGATCGCGACTCGGCCGACGCCGTGGCCGTGGACACAGCCGCTGCTGTCTGCGAGGCTGTCTGCGTGATGGTCGTCGGCTTGCCCGCCACCGTCAGTACTGCAACAGACACGACGGTTGTGGGAGACTCTGTCGACCGCGTCGAGGCGGTGCTCGTGGCGGCCGCGGTGCTCGTGGTGGCCGCGGTGCTCGTGGCGGCCGCGGCCGCCGAGGTGCTAGACGAGGCAGCCGCCGTTGCCGACGTCTCCAGGCCCGCCGTCGTCACCGACAGCGTGGAGGTGGACGTCGAGGACGCGGACGTCGAGGACGTGGACGCCGCCGCGGCAGTGCTCTCCGTGCTCGCACCGGACGAGGAGGTGTCGTCCGCGGCGCTGCTGGCCGCGGCCGAGCTCGCGGCCGAGTCCACCGCCACGTCGCCGTCGCTGTATACCGAGTAGAAGCCCTTGCCGCCGCAGAACTCGTCGGGCCACCCGGGACACGTCACCGAGCACAGACTGGAGCTGGCGGCACTGCCGCTCGGCGCCTCGTTGGAACACACGCACGTCTTGCCCAGCATGGCGGCGATCGCGTAGCCGCCCTTCAGGCACGTGGCCGTGCACGCCAGCGACAGCTGGAAGTTGTCCGTGCTCTGCAGCGCCACCGAGAGCGCCAGTGATGCGTAGCACCCCACAAGCGTGTAGTCCGCCGCCCCGAGCCCCGCGAACACAAGCCCCCAGAGATGGCTGCGCATCGTGAAGGAGGAAAAAGTGTCTTGTTGTGGCACGCGTCGACACGCACCGATCTGCACGTGCATGCAGCGAAGCACGCCTGCGTGGTAGCGCCGTGGCTGGGGCGGGCCCCGGCGGCGCTAGACAGGCGCGCGAGGCGTTAGCCCGTGCCGCCCGACCGTTGGGACGGACCGCCTGCGCCCGCCGCGCGCTCCTGGCGCCCGAGCCACACCATCGCACGCTCCCGGAACGTCCGCTCGTAGAACCCCACCAACTCCCGCACGCCGTCCTCGATGAACGACGCCACCTCGAACAACGACGGCGTGTCGGCCGTTCCAAGCCGCTCGCCCCGCCCCACCTTCTCCGCCAACCGCTCCACTGCCCGCCGCGCGGCTGCCGAGCCGCCTGCGTCCACCTCCCCCGCCAACGCGTCCATCACCCGCAGCACCACCATCTGCAAGTAGTACGCGCCCACGTCTGCGCTCTTGCGCTCCGCCGCCGCCTCCGCCCGCCACCGCGCCGCTGCCTTCTCTGCCCTGACCGCCGCCTTCTTGGACGCCCGGAGCGCCGCCCGCCCGCGCGCACACGTCTCTCGGAGCACCGCCCGGCTCCGTTCTGCTTCGCTCAACTCCGCGCGTGCCCGCTGGCTCTCTCTAGCCTGCTGACGCTTGGCCTCAGCTGCCGCACGAGCTTTTGCGCAGGCGGAGTCGTACCGGGCGCGCCAGAGCCGCACCTCGTCGTTCGTGGCGCGCGCATCCTGCGCGACCGCCTGCTGCTGCCGGAGCTGTCTTGCCTCGTAGCGCTGGGCATCGGCCGCCAAGTTGGCGCGCGCGAGCATGGACTCAAGACCGGCTGTGCGCATCGCGGTCTCTGCCGCCTCCCGTTCGTGGCGCACAATCTGCTGCCGGCAGCGCGAGAGCTCCATCTCGAGCAGGGCAACCGTGTCGCTGTGGCACGCAGCCTCCTGCTGGAGCCGCACCGCCACAGAACATGTGGCCGCAGTGTCCCGGACCCACCGCACAAGACTGCTGTCTTCCCCAGTGCCGCCGTTGTCGCGCATGACCTCGACGCACCCGCCCACCACCGCCGCGAGACGCTCAACCCGGACACGCGCCTGCGAGGCCAACCGGCGCATCTCCTGAACACACACCAGCACCGAGACCGCCTCGTCGAGAGGCGTGAGAACGGCGTTGGCGGCGGTGGCCAACTCCACGAGCGTCTCGGCAACGGCGTCCACGACCTGGTCTCCCAGCGACGGGCACACGGGCCCGCCAACCTCGAACGCGGGCGGGTGGTCGGCCAGCAGCGGCGCCTCGACCGAGAGGTCCACACTGCAGTACGAGCGGAACAGAGAAGACGCCGGCCGTGCCACGGAGCTGGCGGTCCCCGGCGGCGAGATAACCGACGCGACATCCGAGGCCCGCTCGCCTCCGCTGCTGCTTGGAGCGCACTCCGCGACACTTTCAATCGAGACCTCGACTGCGCTCCCAGTCGTTCCCTCAGCAGCGCTCGGCGGCAGTGCCACGCTGGCAAACACCTCCAACCCCTCCGGCGTCTCGTCGCGCGACCCCGCAGCCACCGGCACCACCGACACGTCCAGCAGCGTGATGCCGCGCAGTCCGTTCGTGCCGCCCGACCCGCTTGACCCGCTTGTGCCGCTCAACTCGCTCGTACCGCTCGACCCACTCCCGCCCCCCAGCAGCACCAGCACGTTCTCGAAGCGCACGCGCCCCGCCGGCCGCGCAAACGGAGGCCGCACCACCGACCGCTGCGCGCGGTACCGCGCCGGCTGCGGGAAGGGATCGGCGCTCGTGTCAAACAGCAGGGACACCGACACCTCATCCGGAAGCTCCGCCATGGACCGGCGGCTGCGGGCGCCGGCGGCTGCCTGTGAGCGTCCAGCTCCGCGGCCAGGGTCCTGCACAAAACAGGCAACAAGCGGGCGCTTACTGCATTCGGCGAGCGCGCCATCGCGACACCTCACCCGCACCATGGCGTCGCTTGCCACGCTTGCATCCATCTTGGACACGAGCCCGGAGCGCCTCGCGACGCTGGCGCCGGCAGCACTGGCAGCGCCGGCACAGTACGACGTTTCCAAGCACACCGCCACGTTTGCGGCCCTCCAGACGCAGCTCGCGCACACGCGCGCGCTTCTCACGCCCCTCGCCGCGTACCTCGCCACGGTGGAGGCGGAGCTCTCGCTGATGCTGGCCCAGCTCCAGCAGCTCCAGCGCCGCCTGGAGCTGCTCCAGCAGCTGTATGACCGCCTCAAGACGATGGACTCGGAGTTGGGGCTGCTCGCGACGGACCTTGTGGTGCCGCCCGACGTTGTCACGGCGATTGTGTCCGGCAAGGTGGGCCCCGGGTGGACCGAGAACATCCGCGTGGTGAAGGAGCGGCAGGCGATCGTGGAGCAGGTGGAGGCGGCGGGCACAGCCCCGGAGGCGTGTGCCCAGCTGAAGCGCTTGTTGGAGCGGTTGCAGCTCAAGTTGGTGGAGCGGCTGCGGGACTTTGTGATTGTGTGCATCCGCGCGCTCCGGCACGGACACCCGTCGCAGGTGGTGCAGCGGCTGATGTTGGACGCGCGCGAGTGCTACCAGCTTCTTCTCGAGATGCACGCAGACTTGGCGACCGAGCTCCGCCAGGCGTACACGCACACCATGCGGTGGTACTATCTCCAGCAGTTCACGCGCTACACCCACCTGTTGGAGAAGGTGAAGCGGGTTGTTGTGGACGACGTCATTGGCGGCGGCAGCACGAGCTCGTGGGGGTGGGACCGCGCGACGCCGACCGGTGGCCACACCCAGCACCTCACGCTTGGCGACCGGGTGCTGGTGTTGACGTCGCCGCCCACGGCAATGCTTGCACAGATTGCCGAGACCAACCCCAGACGCTACTACATGGAGGTGCCGTTTGCGAGCGCCAGCCGCGCACTCGCCGACAACGCTGCGGTGGAGTTCCTCTTCATGCACGAGTTCTTTGGTCTCACCGGGGACATGCTTGGCACGGTGTTTGCGGCCGTGTTCCGCTCGCTGGTGGAGCACGTGGTGGGGTACGTGTCGGCCATGGCGCAGCCCGACGCGTACGGCATTCTTCTCAGCATCCGCGTGGTGCAGCAGCTCGCGCGCGAGATGGAGCAGCGGCGGATCCCGGCGCTTGAGGACTACGCCAGCCGCGTGCAGATTGCGCTCTGGCCCAAGTTGGAGGCGGTGGTGGAGGCGCACTGCGCGGGGCTCCGGCGCGCGACGCGGGGGAGCACCAAGAACCCGAACGTGCCACACCCGGTGCTGCAGCAGTTTGCGTTGCTCTTGGCCGGGTTGACGCTGCTCGAGGGCGAGCCCGGCACGGTGGAGCCGTTGAACAGCTACGTGGGGCGCATGGTGCTGGACTACGAGGCGGCCATGACGCGCATGGCGGGCAAGGACAAGGAGGCGTTCTTGTACAACAACTACTTCTTGGTCAAGACGGTGATGGAGAACGAGCAGGGCCACATGGCACACGAGTACGCGGACCACTTTGGCCGCTTGGTGGCGGCGTACGCCGGCCCGTAGAGACGAAACGACACGCCGCGCATCGACACGCATCTCACGCGTCTGGCGCTCCGCTGCATGGCGCTGGCAGAGACACTAGCGGCTAGCGGGCCCGGCGCGGAGCCGCTTCCTCTCGCGCCGACAGCCATGCCCGCCGGTCTCACGGCGGCCCAGGCGGCGGCGGTGTGTGCGGCCGCGGCGCCGCACACGCTCCTCGAGATCGTGGCGCCCCCGGGCGCCGGCAAGAGCCACACGCTCATCCACCGCATTGCGCGGCTTGCGCTGGAGCGCGCGCCGGAGCGGCTCCTCGTGTTGAGCATGACGACGCGCACGGCGGCGGAGCTCCGCACGCGTCTTGCAGCGCTCCTCGGCGACGGCGCGGCGCGCGTTGCCGTGCACACGTTCCACTCCTTCTGTCTCGAGGTGGTGCAGCAGCACCGCGGGCCGGTGAGCGTGGTGCTGGAGGCAGGCTGGCGCACGCTTGTGGCGATGGCCAACACCAAGTCCGTCACCGCCTACACGGTGCAGCGGCTCGTGAGCGACGGCTTGGCAAACGTGGCGGACGCGCTGCAGCAGCATGGCGTGCCGGAGGAGGTGGTGCGGCGGCTCGTGGACGTGGTGACTGGCTCCAACACCACCACGTTCCCGCGGCTTGTGGCGGAGGCGGCAGGCCTCATGGCGGCCGACCCCGCCGTTGCCGCGCGCTACCAGGTGGTGGTTGTCGACGAGTGCCAGGACATGTACCCGGAGTTGCTCACGGTGGTGGGGGCAGTGGGTGCCCTGGCCCACGTCACGGCAGCCGGGGACCCTCTCCAGAGCATATACTCGTTTCTTGGGAGCACGCCCGACACGGCGATTGCCCGCACGCTCCCGCAGCACCAGCGCCAGAAGATCACCCTCGACCAGCTGTTCCGGTCCAGCGCGGAGATTGTGGCAGCCGCGCTGGCAGTGGTGGGCCGGCTGCAGGGCACGGCGGTGCCCGAGCCGGACGCACCGCTCCCCGTGTACCACTGCACGGACGGCGCGTCGCACATTCGGTTTCTCCAGGACGAGATCCTAGCGCTCACGGAGCACGGCACAGCGTTCCTGGACATTGCCGTGCTCGCGCCAACGAACCGCGAGGTGGGCCAGATCGGCACGGCGCTCCACCGCGTGGGCATCCCTGTGGACACCATCACGCCCGACGCGGCGCACCAGTTCGGCGACTTTGTGCGGGTGTTGGCGGACCCCGACGACGACTTTGCCGTGTTGAGCGCCGTGCGCTGCCTTCCGGGCGTGGGGCCGCTGGCGCTCGTGCGGCTCGCGCAGCGCCGCGGACGGGTGTTGGACAGCCTTGTGGGGTTTGGCACGCCGCAGCAGCAGCAGTCGCTCGCGGCGTTCCGCGCGGCGGTGGAGGCGGGCACAGCGCGCATCCATACGGAGACGCTGGCCGCGCTCCCCGGGATGGTGCTCGAGGCTGTGTGCGAGTATGCAGAGCAGTGCGGGGCGCCCAAGCTCGTGGGCGCGGCACCGTCGCCGTTCCTCCAGCACCTGGTGATGCAGGCGGTGGAGACGCTCCACGACCAGCTCGGCGCGGCACACCGGCCCGGGGGCACAGGCAGCCAGATGCTTGCGCGGTGGAAGCAGACCGAGCGGCCACCGGCCGTGTACGACGGCGTCAAGCTCTCGACCATCCACGGCGCCAAGGGCATGGAGTTCCCGGCAACGTTTGTGGTGCACCAGCGGGCGGTGCCGCGCCGCAACTCGGAGGCGCTGCGGTTGTTGTACGTGGCCTTGTCGCGGCCCAGGCGGCTCTTGTACTTGGTGGGCACCTCTCGACGGGTGCCGCGGGGGTTTGTCATGCGCTAGCGGGGACGCTGGTGCCCTCGCGCGGGGTTGGGTGTAGATGGCTACGGCCGTGTGGTGGGCACCATGTCGACGCTTGTCTTGACGTAGCGGTCCAAGTAGGGCACAGCAACGTCGTCCACGGGGGCGCACATGTCGACGAGCGGGCGGGTGGGCGGCGCGGTCCGCACGCCGACAATGTAGGTGTCGCGGCCAACGGCGTCCAGCAAGCCGCGAAGGCTGCCGGGCGGGAGCTGGACGAGCTTGGCGCCGGCAACGGCACACAACACGGGGAGGTGCTGGACAAGCAAGGGCGGCGACACCTCCAGCTTGCACACCAACACACATGCGAGCGGGTCGGCGCCGGGCTGCTCGAGCAGGCCCACGGTCAGGTTGAAGCCGGTGGTGAAGGCCGCGGCATGCGACCTGAGCAAGACGGCGGCGAGGGCAGCCACGTCGCGGCCAAGCTCGGGCGCTACATACGGCCACGCAACGTGCGTGTGCGGCAGGCTGAGCACGGGCTTGAACACCTGCTTGCGCTTGAGCTCCAGCGACGACAAGGAGCCCGACATGAGGATGGAATTATGTACATTTGGTGGTGCGGCCCTTGACGCCGGCCAAGGTGCCCATTTCGGACTTCTTGGTGCGGATGGTCTCGTTCAGGCCGCGCTCCGTCTCGGCGTGGATCTGCAACTCGTACACGCCCTTGTCGTTCTGCACCCCCTGCACCACGTTCTGGCGGAGAAAGCGCGCCACCTCGTTCATGTGCGCCACGGCGTCCTCGCCGGGCGCCCCCGCGACCACCTGCTTGCGGAGCTCCGCCCGCGCGCCCGCCGCCACCCGCACGTCGCCCTTGAACGCCACGTTGATCGCCCGGAGCACCGCTCTGTACGCCGGGAGGATGCTCATGAAAAAAGCGCGATGGCGGCGGCTTTTCGGCGCGGACAACACCGGCGGGGAGGGGCCCACCCGGCGCGGGCCGCCCCGGCGCAAAGCACCCGCGGAGGCCGCCCGCACAGCCACCGCTGCCCACCGCCGCCGCCGCCGCCGCCCCGAGGGGCCGCCCGCACACGGCCCGCCGCGCCGGGCACGTGACGAGCGCGGCTGGCAAATGTAAGTGCGGTAACCAGACACGTCCCACGAATCACCCACATGTCGGACGCTCCCGCGACCACGGACGAGATCAACGCGGTGTTTGCGAAGCTCAAACGCGACACCGCGAACAAGGTGTGCTTTGACTGCGCGAACAAGAACCCCACGTGGACGCTGGTGCCGTTTGCGGTCTTTCTCTGCATCGAGTGCCTGGCGGTGCACCGGAACCTCGGCGTGCACATTCTGTTTGTGCGGCTGAGCAACTTGGACAAGTGGACGCGCATCCAGCTCCGCGGCATGAAGGCGGGCGGGAACGCCGCCGCGAAGGCGTTCTTTGCGCTGCACGGCGGCAGCGCCCTCCTTGCCGCCGCGGCCAAGGAAAAGTACACGCTGCGTGTCGCGCTCCAGTACAAGGAGCACCTTGCCAAGTTGGCCAAGGCCGACGAGCGCGCGTCGCCCGAGAGCGTCACCACCGACGCGGTCGAGCTTGCGGAGGAGCTGCCGGCGGGGTCCTCGGACGACTTTTTCGCGTCCTGGGACAAGCCCAACGCGACCGTCCTGACGCCCCTGCCGGTGGTGTCGCGGCCCGAGACGCCCGTGGAGGCGCGGCCCGTTACCCGTGTGGTGCGCAAGGCCAAGCCCGCCGCCGGCGCCCCCAAGCCCGCCGCGGCGCGCAAGAGCCGCTTGGTGAAGAAGGTGGACGACGACGTGGACTTTGACGCCTTGGAGGCCAAGGCCCGCAAGGCGCAGGAGGAGGCCAAGGCGTTGGGCTACGTCCCCACCAAGGAGCCCGCGGTGGCGGCAGCGGCGGCGGCAGAACCCGCCTCGACGTCCCTGCCGGCGCTGTCGCGCGTGGTGCTCACACCCGCGGCCTCCAGCGCGCCGCCGACTCAGCAGTTTGCCAAGCTTGGCTTTGGCATGACGGCCGGCGCGGCGGTGCCCGAGGCGGCGCCCAAGCGCGACACGGTGGCGTACACCGGCGAGGTGGCGTCCAAGTACGGCGGTGCCAAGGGCATCAGCTCGGACCAGTTCTTTGGCCGCGGGCTGTACGACGACAATGCGTCGGCGGAGGCGCGCACGCGGCTCCAGCAACTCGGGCTGTCCAACGCGATCCTGCTGGCGAGCTACTTTGGCCAGGAGGACCAGACGGAGCAGTGGCACGCGGGCGCGGGGGCGCGCGGCGGCCAGGGCTTCGAAGGCGCCGCGATCGACGTGGCGAGACGCGTGGGTGCGACTGCGAACGAGGACTTGGAGGTGTTGAAGAACGCGTTGGAGGACGGCGCCACCAAGTTGGGCGGCTTCTTGCGGGAGTACCTCCGGTAGGGCACAGGCAGCGCGGGGGCGCGCGGACGCCCGGCTCCCCGTGCCGCAGGAGCGTCGGCACTGCGCCTCACAGGGGCGCCGCCACCGCCCTCGTAGCATCAATGCAGGGTCCGGCTCGCATCGCATCCGCTCCCCCCGCATGTCTCTTTTCGTGCGCGCGCCGCTCTCGGTGCTTCTGCTTGCAGCCGGCTACGCCGCCTTCTGCCGCCCGTTCAGTCCCTCGGAGCAGCTCCCGCCGTCGGCCTCCCGCGCGGACGTCGAGGCGTTTCTCGCGGCCCACCCGCACTACGTCGCGGCCACCGCCGCCGCGCCCAGCCGCCGCCACTCCTCGGCCGTGCCCGGCGACCTCCGCGCGAACCACGTCTCCACGGGGCTCTTGTTCGGCCCCCAGCACCTCAGCATCGACCCCGTGATTGTCCAGGGCGACGGCACCCTCACCGCATACTACCACTTGGGCGAGCGCCTTGTGTCGGCGGAGGACGGCCGCGTGCACAACGGCGTGCTCGCCACGCTTCTCGACGAGGGCTTGTGCGTGTGTGGCTTTCCGGCGCTTCCCAGCAAGCGCGGTGTCACCGGGCGCTTGTCGATCGAGTTTGCCGATGCGTTGCCTCCCGGCGAGGCGACCGTGCGGGTCGAGGGCGAGGTTGTGAGCAAGAAGGGACGCAAGGTGGTGATCGCAGGCCGCTTGGTGGACATGAGCCGGGGGAACGGCGCCGAGGCCGTCTTGGCGACCGCCGAGTGTGTGTTGGTCGAGCCCACGTGGTTCAAGTACTTGCGGTGGTTGCCCGTGTTTGAGTAGCGTGGAGTACACGTGCACAGCGGCGCACGGCGGCAGCGAGCCGCCCAGGCACTACGCGCGGCGAAACACCTGCCGCACTGCTGCCGCCACGGCAACAGCAGCAACCACGCCCGCGGCAGCCACGCCGCGCGCCACGAGCCGCTTCTGGCGGCTCTCGCGCTCGACCGCGTCGCGGTAGCCGAGATCGCTGCGGAAGCTCACCATGGTGTAGAGCGGCACCCACCACGTGCCGCTGCTTGCCCAGCACAACCACTCGTCCACGCGCTTGCGCACCAAGTACAACGGGTCGACGACGCTGTGGCTCATTTCGCGGAAGTTGGCCAACGCGAGGTCGAGGATCGCGTCGGTGTCGCTCTTGCGCACGCGCAGATACTCGGCAAAGCCGCCGTCCTCCAAGCACTCCAGCAACACCCGCACGTCCTCCCAGCCGCAGTTCAAGCCCTGGCCGTAGAACGGAACCATGCTGTGGGCAGCGTCGCCAAGCACCACCGCGCGCTCGCCCCAGTGGAACGGGTCAAGGTGCACCTGCATGAGCAGCCCGCGCGGGTGGTTGGCGAACACGTGCGCGACGTGGTCCGCGCCCAAGAGGGCCAAGGCGTCGGGAAAGTGCTCCTGGAAGAACTCCACGGCGTTGTCGCCGGTGATCTGGTCGGCAAGCCCCCAGGGAGCAAAGAACGTCAGCGTGAACAGCCGGTCCTCGTTGGGAAGGGCAATCAACATGTACAGGTTGCGCGGCCAGATGTGGAGGTGGTTGGGGCTGAGAGCAAACCCCTCGTCGGCGGGGGGGATGCGCAACTCCAAGTAGGTGCAGTCAATGTACTCCTGTGCGTAGTTGAACCGGCCCTGGCGCTGGATGAGGGCGCGCGTGCGCGAGAAGGCGCCGTCGCAGCCGACGACAAAAGCACCGCTGACGGCGACCTCGCCAAACAGCACGCTCACGCCGTCCTCCGTTTCGCGGAGCCCGGTGATGGCGTGGCCAAAGTGGACCTGGATGTTCGACACGCGGTCGCACTCGTCCAACAAGCGGTCGTTGATGAGCTTGCGCGACATCAGGTTGATCGCCTCGCCAAACACGCTGTATGCCTGCAGCTGGGCCGGCGCGTCCGCCGGGTGCACCATGCGGCCGTGCATGGGGAGCATGCCCAGCAACACGCGAGCCGCCATGGCCTCGTCGACGCTGTTCAAGGCGCGGATCCCGCGGGCGCTGATCGCCATGTTGATCAGGCGGAGGTCGGTGGCGGCGGAGAGGCGCGGGTCGGCCCGCTTCTCGTAGACCGCCACCTCGGGGTACTTCTGGGCAAGCATGAGCGCGCAGAGACAGCCGACGGGGCCGGCACCGACAACAATCGCCGTGGTCATGAAGAGAGCGGCGCACGATGGGTGGCGCCACGGCCGCTGCATGGAGCCATTGTCGGTTGTTGCCTGTTTGGGCACACCCGCAAGGGGACATGGCCGGTTGTTGCCGGATCTGGCAAGGCCGGCCGTTTTGCCCGATCTGGCAGCAGGCGGGGCACCGACCGAGGGTGCATGCGTGCGGCGCTGGCGAAGACGGCCGGGAGCGCGCACGGAGCGCCGGCGGCGCGCGCACGCCACCCCGTGGAGCGTGCGCCCGTTCCGCACGCCGCCACGTCGTCAGGTGCCGCGCCGGCGGCACGGCGCTGGCGGTCCGCTCAACAAAACACGCCACGCACACCGACGCACGTACCCCGCTCGGAACAAAAGAAACTTCGGACTTTTACGCGAGTGCCGGCGCGACGGGGCCGGGCCACGTGCCCCCGAGGCGCCGTGCGCTCGGCCCTCTCGCGGCCGCCCCCTGCGTGCCCGCTTCGGCCCGCGCTCCCCCGCCGCCGCTGCTGCTCGGAGCCGCGCGGGCCGACGCGGCCGCTTCCCCTCACCTCGGCAGTTAATCCGAAATTCTTCCGAGCACGTTTTGTGCATGACCCCTCCCGCCGCCCGATCGTCGCCACACACATGTCCTCCTCTCTGCTCGACCTGGTGTTTCTGCTCCGCCACCTGGCGCTGCTCACGCTGGTGGAGCTGGCGCGCGTGCCCGACAAGACGCTTGTCGTGATGGTCGGGCTTCCGGCTGCCGGCAAGCTGCTGGTGGCGCGCGCGCTTGCAGCCCACCTCTCCGGGCTTGGGTTCCGCGTCGGCCAGTACAACGCCGGGGACACAAGGCGCCGCCAGCTGGGGCTGTATGCCCGCTTTGCCGGCGTGGCCGAGCCGGGGCCCACGCTGCCGGCGCTCGAGATCACAGCGCCGCCGACGCTCACCGGCGACTTCTTCAGCGCGTCCAACGCCCAGGCGACCCACCTCCGCAACCAGTGGGCGACCGCCACGCTCTTGGACCTCATGGCGGACCTCACGGGCGACTCCGTCGACGTGGGCGTGTTTGATGCCACCAACTCGACACAGAACCGCCGCGAGAGCGTCGTCAAGCTCGCCGCCACGGTTGCCGCGCGGTGCCAGGTGGGGGTGAACGTGGTGATGGTGACCGTTGCCACCCGGCGCCGCGACTTTTCGGCGTACAACGTGGGCCAGAAGGCCCACAACCAGGACTACGCCGGGAACGACGCCGGCACGGCCATTGCCGACTTTGTGGTGCGCTTGGGCCACTACACGGCGGCCTACCAGCCCGTGAGCTCGGACGAGTGCAACGGCTACGCGGCCAAGTACGGCCCGGTGGAGCACGTGGCGGTGACAGACCTCGAGCACTGTGCCCACACAACACATGGCAAGGGCTGCGAGGTGGGGCGTGCCGTCTCGCGGTACTTTGCGGGCGACGAGTGCCGGCAGGCCCGCGACAGCTACGCGGAAAGAGCGGCAGCGTTCATGGCCACCGACCGCGCGCGGGTGGTGGAACACGCTATGGGATCTGGATAGAAATGATAATGACCGGCTGGGACAACAGGCCGCGGCGCACGTCAGCGCCGCGACAATCCGGGAAGCACGGCGCCGCGGCGCGGGTCGGCAGCCGGCGCACCACGGCGGCGCGGGTCCCCGCCCGCGTTGTCGCCGACGCTCAACCCCGGAAGCGCGACCCGCAGCGGGGCTGCCTCCTCCGCGGCCACCGGCGGCGGGGCGCTGTCGTCGACAATCACACCGTTCACGTGGTTGTTCACGCTGTAGTACCACGCGCCGTTCTTGTCGTTGGAGTAGGTGGGGTCCTTGAACGCGGGCGGGTCGAACGGCCGCGCGCGGCACCAGAAACGCGCGCTGCGGTCGGCACCCGCGGAGCAGAGGATGTGGCCCACCGGGTGGTACTCCAACGCGTGCACCGCCTTCTCGTGTGCGTGGGGGATCTCGTGGAAGGGGTTTGCCGGGAGCGGGTCCTTGCCGCCCTCGACCTTGCCCTCAATGTCGTAGTGGCACACGGCGCCCTCGTACGTCCCCGTGGTGATGATGTTGGCGTGGATGGGGTGCCACGTGAGCCCCGAGAGATCCGTGTCGGCGCTCCGGCTCACAATGCAGTCGCGGGTGTTGCGGAGATCGTACACGCGGAGCGAGCGGTCGCGCGACACGGACGCAAGCAAGCGCTTCAGTCCCGCCGTCTGGAAGCGCACCTTGGCAACCGTGTGCTTGAAGCCGTGGAGCGTGCTCACAGGCTCGTTGGCGCGCGGGTCCCACAACTTGACAAGGTTGTCCTTGGAGCCCGACACGACGAGGCCCATGTGCGGGTGCCAGTCCGCCAGCTTCACGTCCCAGTGGTGGCCGGCGAGCGTGCGCTCCTCCAGACCGGTGTGGAAGTTCCAGATCTTGAGCGTGGTGTCGTCGGAACAGGTGACAAAGCGGGCGTCGTTGGGCAGGAAGGCAATGTCGCGGATGCCGTCGGCGTGCGCCTGCACCACCTTGACGTTGTTGAAGTTGGGCTGCCAGATCTTGAGCACGCCCTCCTGGTCGCCCGAGAGCAACCAGTCGCCGGCGTGCAGGTACTTGGACAGGAAGATGGCCAGGTCGTGGGCCTGCATGATGGTTTCGAAGTTGAAGGTCATGCCGTTCCAGATGGTGAACTCGCCGGAGTGCGACGTCACGACGAGCCGGCGGCCCTCGGGCGTCCACGCCACCAGGTGGATCGCGTGCTTGGCCTTGTTCAGCGACAAGTGCACGAACTTGGTGATGGTGTTCACGACGTGGTTGTGCGGGTACGCCGCCGGCGGGAGCATCAGCAGGAGATACGTCGCCTCGGGACGGATGCGCCCGAGCGGCTGGGGCGGCGTGTTGCGCTTGCGCAGAAGACTGTGCTTGCCGATGGTCACGCCGTGGTCCACCGTCCGCCGGTGCGCCGTCCGCCGCGACTGCAGCGCGAGCTGCTGCTCCATCGACGTGTGGTACATGGTGGAGGACGAGTTTGGTAATGTCCAGTGGTACACCCGTGCACCCCATATGTGCAGCTACGCAGCCACGTGACGGCGCTCACGCGGGCACTTCGTGCTTCAACAAGGCGCTCAACTCCTCGACGCGGCAGCCCGTCAGCAAGAACTCGTGCTCCAACAACTCCTGCGTGGTGGCGCGGTAGCGCAGGTCCACGCACAAGCAGATGCTCAAGAACTTTTTGATCGCGTCGCTCAACTGCTCCGGGTGCTTCAACTTGGGCGTCCCGTTCGTCGCAATGAGGTACAACGCCTTCAACGGCTCCTCGTTGAGGTACGGCGGCTCGCCCTCGATCATCTCGATCGCCATGATGCCCAACAGCCACACGTCCACCTTGGCGTCGTACTCCTTCTGCTTCACCACCTCCGGCGCCATCCAGTACGGCGTGCCCACCACCGTCGCCCGCTTCAGCCGCTGGTCCGTGAGCCGCGCACAGAACCCAAAGTCTGTGATCTTCACATGGCCGTGCGCGTCGAGCAACACGTTGTCCAGCTTGATGTCCCGGTGGATGATGTGCTTGTCGTGGAGGTGCTGGAGCCCCTTGGTCGTCTCGAGCGTGATGCACGCAATCTGCGGCTCCGTGATCAGCGTGTTCAGCTCGATCACGTCCGTGAGCAGCCCGCCCTCCATGTAGTCCATCACCACCCAGAGGTCCTGCAGCCCGCGGAGATAGGCCTCGAGAAAGTTGACAATGTTGGGGTGTTGCAGGTCCTTCATCACCACAATCTCGTTGATGATCAGCTCCTTGCGTGGCTGCGCCGAGAGATCCATCTGCTTCACCGCCACCTTGAGCCCGTTGCGCTTGAGCGACCGTGCAAGATACACCGACCCGCTCGCGCCCTGGCCCGCCTTTTTGATCATCTGGAAGTGCGGCGTCGGGTCGCCCGGCTCCACCACCGAGCGGAGCATCGAGAGCATCTGCGTCGACGAAATGTGCGGCGTGCGGCGGTTCCGCGGCGCCCGCGTCGCCGACAGCGCCACCGCAGGCGGAGGAGCCGGCGCCGCCTGCACCGGCAGCCGCTCCTTCGACGGCTCCTTCGGCAGCTCCCGCGGCAGCTCCCGCGGCAGCTCCCGCGGCAGCTCGCGCACGGTCTGTTCCTTCGGCAGCTCGCGCACCGCCTGCGTCGGCGGCGCGGGTGCCTGCCGCTCGGGCACCGGCCCAGCCGGCTTCTCCTTCGCGCCCGTCTTGACGTAGGGGTTCGGAATGGCCGCCGGCGCCACCCCACGCACCCCCTTGGGTGGCTGCGGCTTTGCGGGCGCGTTGCCCGGGCGCTTCTGCGGGTAGTGGTACGGGTTCTTGGCGGGCGAGTCCGCGCGCATGGGCCGCATGTCGGCCATGCCGGGCGGCGCCGGGGCAGCGCGCTGCGGCGTCAACTCCTGCTGCTTCGACACGTACGGAGCCACCACCGGCGGCGTGTTCGGGCCCAACAACAGCAGCTGCGACGACGACGGCGTGGGGCCGCCGGGCGACGGCACGGGCACGCGCGGCGGCTTGTTGGCGCCGGTGGGCGGTGTGGCGTTGGACGAGTGGTACTTGACGGGCGACTCCTCCTGCGCGGGCTCGATCTTCATCTCCTTGAGTGCTGCCTCGGCCTCGTTGGCGCCGCTGTCCTTGCCGTGCTCGGCGTAGAACTCCAACACCTCGATCACCGCCACAGGGTCGCGCGACCAGTCTTCGGTGGTGATGTGGGAGTGCTGCAACAAGCGGCGCCAGTTCTCGGGCAAGCCCACAAACAGCCCCAGGGCGGGGTCGAAGCCCACGTGCACCTTGTGCGTGAAGTTGGTGGGCAGCAGCACAGCCAGCGTCTGGCCCGCGGTGCGGTACGCCTGCGGCGTGGCCTGGAGCGTGGGACACTGCGCAAACACCGCGTCGAGCCACGCAAAGAGCTCGCTGTCCAGCGCCGCCGCCACGAGCAAGCCGCGGTCGTGCTTGCGCGACATTTCGAAGCAGTGCAGCCGCACCGCCGTGCGCTGCAAGCCGGTGATGGCCGTGAGCGGCACCTGGAAACTGAGCTGCGTCTTGCGCGTGTCCTCGGACTTGTAGAAGGAGAGAAAGTGCTCGTCCAACTGCGCGTACCGCTTCGTCCACTTGAACAGCATAAACAGCCCGTCCTCCTTTGTGTGCACCCACCCGGCGTGCTGTTTCAGCGCAAACGCCGGCTGCGACGGCGCCGGCGGCGGCTTCCCCGGATTCAGAAACGCCGTCGCTGAGTACGGGTTGGCCGTCGGCGTGGTGACTTTCTGTGCATACAGCATGGGGTCAGAAAAGGCGCGTGTAGGGAGAATGTGGATGCGGGAGGGCGGATCTGGAAAATCATGAGGCGGCTGCACGGCGGCGCACAACCGCTATGCAAAGACGCGCCGCACCTGCTCGAGCGACATGCCCCCCACCTCGGGGTAGGCGGCGTAGATCCACAGGAGCCCCGCCGCGGTGATGCCCGCGTAGATGGCAAACGTCCCGCGCGCCAGCACCGTGTCTACGAGCAGGAGAAACGTCGCGCTCACCGCCATGTTGCCGCCCCAGTTTGTCACCGCGACCGCTGTCGCGCCGAGCGCCCGCGACTCGAGCGGAAGCATCTCCACCGCCGTCCACGGCACCGCGCCCATTCCCGACGCGTAGCACGACACAAACACGAGGAGGAACGCCACCCGGACGCGCGTGTTGGTCGCGAGCGCCGTTGCCGCGAGCGCCGCCACCATGCCGGCCACCGTGCCGAGAAGAAGCCGCCGCCGCCCGAGCCGGTCGAGCGCCGCCACGGGCACCCAGGTGAAGGCAAAGTTCGCGGCCGCCACCGCAAGCCCGGCCACGAGCGGCTGCGGCACGCCCATGTCGCGGAACAACAACGGCGCGTAGTACATCAACGCATTGAAGCCGCAGAGCTGCTGGAGCGCCATGAGAATGCACGCCACGCGGAGCGGCCGTGTGGTGGAGGGCGTGGCGAGAAGGGCCGCCACGGACGCGCGCGGATGCGCCGCCACATCCTCCGCAATGAGCCGGAGCGACTCGCGGGTGTCCGCCGGCCGCGCGCGCGGGTGGAGCTGCTCAATGGCGGCACCTGCGTCTTGCTCGCGCCCGACCATCACCAACCAGCGCGGCGACTCGGGAATGCCGAGAAGCAACACGCAGACCGCGGCCGGCGGCACGCCGCTCACATACAACATGGCGCGCCAGCTGCGGGTGCCCAACGCCACTGCGTACGCCACCACCTGGCCGCCGGTGGTGGCAACGCTGTTCAAGGCCAACATGCGGCCGCGGAGGCCGCTCGGGGCAATCTCCAGGATGTACACCGGCACCACCATCAGCGCGGCGCCGACCGCGACGCCGACGATAAACCGGCCTAGCACAAGCACAGCAAGGGAGGGCGCGCTGCCCATCACTACGGCACCGGCAACAAACACAAGGCAGCAGAGCTGGATGACAGGCTTGCGGCCGAGGCGGTCGGCGCCAGCGCCGGCGAGCGACCCGGCCACGGCCCCGAGCGAGGTGATGCCGGTGACGAGCTGCTGCTGGGCGGAGGAGAGCTCGTGGCCAAGAGCGGGCCCGATGGACGCGAGCACGCCGGCCACGACGCCGGTGTCGTAGCCGAACATGAGGCCGCCGACGGCAGAGCAGAGCGTGGCGGCGAGGAGCGGCGGGGAAAGCGAGCGGGCAAGCGGGTCGGGCGGCTGTCGCTCCCCGGCCGCGTCCCGCAGGCCCTCTGCGCGCCCGCCCGGCGCGAGCAACCCCTCCTGCGCCTCGAGCTCGAGAGGAGACATGGGCATGGCCCCGCGCGTCCCCGCATCGGGACATGCGCGTTGCGGTCCCGATGCGGCAGCCCATTGTGTTGCTGCGCGTGGGCATCGTTGCCCGACGTCATGCCGGCTCCTTCGCGGACACAGCAGCCGCCCACGCCGCTCCCGCTGCCGCCGCCGGCCGCGGCGGGGGCAGAGGGGCTCTCGGCGCGGTACGCGCACCAGGTGCAGGTGTACCCGCCGTACGCGCTCACGACGGTGGCGCACGCGAGCCGCCCGCCCGGGGACCACGATGCGTTTGTGCACCTGTTGCACAACAGCTGGGGTCGCTTTCTCCACACGGTGCACCACCGCGAGGTGTACGCGGAGGGGGTGACGGAGCGGAACGTGCCGCTCCCGGACCTCGAGGGCCAGTGGGGCGGCGACAAGACGCTCAACGAGGCGCTCTATCTGGAGCAGACGCTCCTGGACGAGCCGCGGCGGCGCTGGTGGAACCGCCGGCTGGCCGACGACGACGCAAGCGAGACGACGAAGGGCAAGGCGTTGAACCGGTTGGTGCCGCAGTACCGGCGGCAGCAGTGGGGGCCGTTCTACCGGCGGGTGCTTCTCTCAGACCACTATCTCCCGTTGGTGCTCCGGTTGGTGATCATCATCTTGTGTGTGGTGGCGCTCTCGTTGGCGGCCAACATCTACGTGCGCACGCGGGGCAAGAGCGGGAACTCGGACCCCAGCACGGTGATGGCGTTGTGCGTGCAGCTGTGCGCGTTGGTGTACTTGGTGTACATTGCGTACGACGAGTTCAGCGCGCAGCCGATCGGCTTGCGCGACCCCCGGGCCAAGATGCGCTTGTTGATGTTGGACTTGTTCTTCATCATCTGCTCGAGCGCGAACTTTGCGCTTGCGGCCAGCAACTTGACGGACGACCGGTGGGTGTGCCGCGACCGCTCGGTTGGCACCGTGAACGAGGGGGCGTGCGACCGGCAGAGCGGCTTGGTGGCAGTGCTCTTTGTGGTGTTGGCCATGTGGGTCTTGACGTACGCCGTGAGCGTGACGCGGGTCGTGGAGCGCGTGGGCGGCGACAAGCGGGGGTAGCTGCAGCGGGTGGCGCGCGACCGCCCCCGCCGCGCGTAACCAGAGGGGCAAGGGCAGCCCCGCCGGCACGGCACCGCCAGCACGCCCGGCACTAATCGGACAGACACCCACGTATCTCCGCCAGACCGCGGTCGTCCCCCTACCGGCACCCTCCAGGCGGCTGTTGACGCCACCTGCACCTTCCGGTCTCCCGCCCCATCCTGCTCCGCCATGCCCTCTCGCGACGAAGCCCTCATCCAGACCTGGGAGGTGATCGAGCCCGGTCTCGCGCTCATCCTCGGCACCGACGACGACAAGGGCGTCACGGCCCAGATGTACATGCGCGTGTACACCGCCGTGTACGACTACTGCGTGCTGAAGCTGCGGCTGCAGGGCCCGAGCGTGAACGTGGACACCTTCCTCGGCGGGTCCCGCGTGTACGACCAGCTCACGGCGTACCTCACGGCGTATATCCAGCTGCTCGAGCCGCGCGAGGGCGAGCTGTTTCTCAGCTTCTATGTCAGGCGCTGGGTGCGCTTTCTGGTGGGGTCCGGCTACCTCAACAACATCTTCGACTACATGAACCGCTTCTGGGCGCAGAAGGAGCGCACGGACGGCCGCCGCGACGTGTACGAGGTGGCCACCTTGTGTGCGTTGAAGTGGCGCGACCACTTGTTTCTCCCGCACGCGCAGGAGCTCATTTCGCAGGTCATGTCCGGGATCGAGCGCCAGCGCAACCACGAGATTGTGAACGGGCTGGAATTGGCCACCGCGATCAAGTCGCTCGTGGTGTTGGGCATTGACACGAACGACCTCAAAAAGCCCAACCTCACGCTCTACTCGGACTGGTTCGAAACCACCTTTGTGCGCCGCACGGCCGAGTTCTACGCCCGCGAGAGCGCCGAGTTCCTCGCAAACCACAACGTGGTGGACTATCTCTCCAAGTGCGAGGTGCGTCTTGTTGAGGAGACGCAGCGCGCCGCGCTGTACCTCCACGAGCACACCAAGCGCCCGCTCACCGATTGTCTCGACAAGGCATTGATCCTCGACCACTCGGAGGAGATGTACGCCGAGTTCGACCGTCTCCTTGAGGAGTCGGAGATTGCGTCGATGGCCAAGATGTACCGCTTGTTGAACCGCGTGCCGTCGTCGCTCGACCCGCTTGCAGAGCGGTTCAAGAACTACGTGCGCGACGAGGGCTTGAAGACGGTGGCTGCGTTGGAGACCCCGACGCTGCCCAAGCTGTACGTGCACACGATTGTGGCGGTGTACCAGCGGTTCGTGGGCATGCTCAGTGCTGCGTTTGCACACGACTCCAAGTTCGACAAGGCGCTCGACGACGCGTGCCACGAGTTCATCAACCGCAACAGCGTGAGCGGCACCAAGCCGCGCGTGGCGTCGCGGACGCCGGAGCTCCTTGCCAAGTACTGCGACACGTTCCTCAAGCGGCTGCTGAACGCGGACACCGCCGACATGAACGTGGAGCACGTCATGACGGTGTTCAAGTTTGTGGCCGACAAGGACGCTTTCGAGATCCACTACCGCCGGCTTCTCGCGAAGCGGTTGATCCACAACACGCTGGCGAGCGCCGAGGCAGAGGAGGTGGTGATCCAGCGCCTCCAGGACGAGAACCTGAGCGAGTACACGTCCAAGATGCTGAAGATGTTCCAGGACATCCAGCAGAGCGACGACTTGAAGCAGATGTTTGTGGAGAGCGTCGAGCGCGACGGCCAGAGGGTGGCGCGCCAGATGGTGTCGGACTTTACGCCGTTGGTGCTTGCGGAAACCATGTGGCCGTTCCCGCACAAGAAGGAGGAGTTCACGCTTCCGCAGGTGCTCAGGCCGACGTACGACCGCTTGGAGGAGTTGTACAACCAGAAGCACCAGGGCCGGTTGCTCAAGTGGTTGTGGCACTTGGGGCGGGTCGAGCTCCGGGCGAACCTTGCGCGTGCCGGGCGGCCGCCGTTCATCTTCACCATGAGCTTGTTCCAGATGGCGATCCTCATGCCGTACAACGACAAGCAGCTGCACACGTTTGGCGAGTTGTTGGCGGTGACGGGGCTCACGCGGGAGCAGCTCGAGGGCTACATGGCGGTGTTTGTCAAGCTGCGGTTGTTGGTGCAGGAGCCCGCCGGTCCCGTGAACGACGCGACGGTGTTCACGCTTGTGTCGGAATACCGCTCCAAGAAGCCAAAGGTGTCGTTCACGGTGACGCTCAAGAGCGACGTGAAGGGCGAGGCGGAGGAGGCGCTGCGCGAGATCGACGAGGACCGCAAGATGTACCTCCAGGCGTGCATTGTGCGGGTGATGAAGGCCCGCAAGACTTCCAAGCACGCGGCGCTTATCAACGAGGTGATCCAGCAGAGCCACCTGCGCTTCCACGCCGCCATCAGCGACATCAAGAAGGCGATCGACTTGTTGATCGAGAAGGAGTACTTGCGGCGCGTCAGTCTGGACGAGTACGAGTACTTGGCGTAGACGCGTGCGGTTTCAATACAACACTACCGGCTAGAAGCCGAGCCGCTTGGAGTACGCCATCGGCGGCTTGTCCGGGTGCGGCACCGCCTTGAACGTCTCGAAGGCAAGCTCCGTGCCGTGCACCTTCACGACGGCGCCGAGGTTGCCGCTCTGGTCGCAGTAGTTGGGCGCGCTGAACACCGTCACGAGGTAGCCGTCGTGCTCCACCTCGTAGCCGCCCATGCGCACCTCGTGCGACCGGATGATGCCCTTGAGCCCGTTGGTCTTGCAGAAGCGCTCGGTGATGTCCCTGCCAAACTGGATGCCCAAGCCGCGCTTGCTGGGGACACGTCCCACGCCCGGGTGCGGGTCGGTCCAGAGGAGCTCCATCTCGATGCCCTCCTTCGGCGGCTGCTTGTGCTTGAACCGGTCGATCTTGCGGATGTCGTCGAGCGTGACCGTGTCCTTGGAGAACAAGCCGCCGTGCATCACAAGGTACGCGCTGTTCACGAGCGTGGCGTACGGGAGCGCGCCGAACCCCTCCGAGCACATGGTGAACCACTTGGCCAGGTACTTGTGCGTGGCCTCGTCCTTGAACCCGTACGCCTCGTTCATGTCGTCCGTCTCGTGGTTGCCGCGATTGAGGTGCACGCGCTCCGGGTACGCCAACTTGAGGGCGTACAAGAGGAGCAACACCTCGCACAGCCACAGCCCGCGGTCCACAAAGTCGCCGTTGAAGAGGTACACGCGGTCCTTGGCCTCGCCGAACTGGGCAAAGATGTTGCACACGTCAAAGAACTGGCCGTGCGTGTCGCCGCACACGATCACGTCCTCCTGGTCGATCTCGACGAGCGCGGGAGCCTGGCGGTACGCCGTGTTGGCCGCCGCCACAATCGCGTATGCGTGCTTCTTGGGGAGGTTCTGTCCGCTCTTGAACATGTCCACCATGTGCGCAATGTACTCCTCCGTCATGGCGACACGCACGCCCAGCTTGTCCTGGGCAATGTCGAGCGCGGGTCCCAGCCACTCGCACGCCATCTCGGAGAGGTCGATCGAGTCGAACACGCTCGGCGCGTCGTCCAGGCGGATTGCCAACATGAAGGCGTGCTGGCGCTGCAACTTCTGCACCTCCACCAACATGCGCTTGCTCGCGGCGTCGGAGGTCAAGGCAAGCACCTGTTTGAGGTCGGCCACGGCGGGCTTGTACTGGAGAAGCGCGGTGTGCGCAACGGCGCGCCGAAAGTAGCCCTTGGCGTACGCGGGGTCGGCCTCGATGGCGGCGTCCGCGTCCGCGAGCGCGAGCCCGTAGTTTTCCATCTTGATCTGGGCCTGTGCGCGGTTGGAAAAGAGCACCGGGTTGCGCGGGTCAAGAGCAAGTGCCTCGGTGTAGGCCGCCTCGGCCTCGGCGTAGCGTGCCTCCTTCAAATGGGCGTTTCCCGCTTGCTTGAGCTCGTCCGACATGGGGCAGCGCGGAGAAGGCGGTGGAAGGCGGAGATGAGGTGTTTCTGCTGGGCCGTGCACATACTTCCGGATGCGGGAATGCGCATGCGGCAACTTGCCCGATGGGGAACGACCCAACGCCGGGCGGTTGTCTGCGGTTGTGTGCAGTTGTGTGCGCCTGCCTGTGCCCGCCTGTGTCTGCTCTGTTGTCCTGTACCGCCTACTTCATCCGCACGCTGTAGTCGTCGCCCAGCTGCGTCACGTACCGCACCCACGGATAGCTCTGGTACTGCAACTTTGGCTCCACCACCTTGAAGTACATCACCTGGATGCCCAGCGACAACGTGTAGGGAATCTGGAAGTTCACCTTCACGGGCCGCTTCTTGAAGAGATCCACGGCCACGTCGTCGTCGACGGTGGGCAAGCCGACCTCGGCCTTGAGCTGGTGCTCCGTGCCGCCGTTGAACAGCTTGAACTTCCACCGGAGCGCGCTCTTTTCCGGCACCCACTTGGCCTTGCCGCCCGTCACCTCGCTGCGCGTCAGGTCGCTGTCCTCGGGCAAGGGAATAAACACCTCCACCGTCGTTGCGCTCTTCTTCTTGAACATGGCTTTGATGCGCGCCGTGATCTCCACCCGCAGGTGCGAGTGCACCTTCACACGCGTGTCCACGACAAACAACGGCTTCAAAGGCATGGTCAAGCGGTAGCTCATGACGTCAAACTCGCCGTCCGGCGGGATGAAGGTGATGACCTTTTCCGTCTCGAACTTCAGCAACCGCACGCACTGGTGGAACTTGAGGTCCTCCAACTCGATGCCGCGCGCGTTGGCACCCTCGCCCGTGAAGATGCCCTTGTCCTTCAACCCTAGCCGCACGTCGGGCATGCCCGAGAGATTGCTCCGCACCTGGATGCGTCCGAGAATCTCCGAGTGGAGCACCTGGCCCGACGCCGCCACCGTCATGTTGATGCTCTCGATCACGTCCAAGAACGCCTCGTTCTTCTTGTACACAATCCCGTCCGGCCGCCACAGCACCGCGTTCGTGACTGCCGCGGGCGGGGCGACCATCCGCCGCTGGCGCTCCAACCGGTGGTAGTCCTGCGTGATGTACTCCTTGAGCATCTTCGTGTCTGTCACCTGCGGGAGCCCGTGGTCCATCATCTCGTCGAGAAGCTCGTAGATGACGACAAAGTTGTCGCGGATGGACTCCTCCTCGAGGTGCTTGAGGTACGACTGGAGCGTGCTGATGACCGCCTGGAGAAACACGACAATCTGCATGGCGTTGCGGTTGCGGCGCGTCATCGCAAGGAGATAGAGGTTCTCGTGCGCAAGGTAGATGTAGTTGACGCCATTGTGGTTGACGAAGGGCGCGAGGTCCGCCGACGTGGAGAGCGCGGTCGCCTCCGACTCCCGCAGGAGAAGAAGAAGCGGGAACTCGTCAAGCGCCGAGGCCGGGATGTCGCCGCGGTAGTCCCGCGAGAGAAGCGGCTTCCCCTTCACGTCGAGGAAGTGGATCGAGGAGGCCATGGCACCGGGGGTGCGACGCGAACGCAGACGTGGATGTTTGCCCGCTGCGAAAACGAGGCCCGATCGGGCAGCAACCCGCGCGCTGCCGCATGCGGCCGTCTGCCGGTGCCGGCGGGGCTTGGCAGCGCGTGCGTCGGGACATTACCCGGCCGTCGCGTCTCCACGTCGAGCGGGTGCGGGAGCGCGTGTGGTGGGTGTGGAGGGTGCGGCGGGCCGGGCCGCAGCCGCGGTGGGGGCTTTCGGCGCGGACGGCTGCGGC
>JAJMSD010000047.1:0-51230 GCA_030558265.1 [Candida] pseudocylindracea
ACGGGTGGAAGAAGGGGTTGAAGACGGGCATGTACTACCTCCGCACGCAGGCGGCAACGGGCGCAATCCAGTTCACGGTGGACGAGCTGGTGGCGGCCGTGGCGGGCGAGAAGAAGGCGGTGTTGGACAAGTTGAACCTGCGCAAGTACAAGCCGCGGTTGTTGGCGTTCGGGGACGGCTCTGCCGAGGTGAAGGTGGCGGCACCTGCGGCGGCGCCGGTGCCCGCGGCGGCGGTTGTGTCGACACCGGCGGTGTCGACGCCGGTGCTGTCGAGCACGCCGTCTGCGGCGTCGCTGGCGTCGCCGGAGCTGGCGCCCACCGCGAACACGACCGTCGACGGCGCGATTGCGGAGTTGAGCATCGAGGACAAGAAGGCGGCGCCCGCGGCGCCCGCGGAGGACGCCGACATCTTCTCCGCCAAGGTGATTGCGTGCGCGATCGACAACCCCGAGGCGTGCGAGATGTGCTCGGGCTGAAGCGGCTTCTGTGTCTTGTTTTGTGTACGGTTTAATCTAGCAGGTTGATGAGATGCGTCGAGGTGCGTCCGCGCGCGTCGGAAACACCGGAGCGAACTCCCTTCCGGTGCGACGCTGGTTCCAGCGCACGGGTCGTCCGCGTAGGTCTTTTCCTGCTGTTCTCTGTCGCCGCGCGCTGCTGTCCGCCGCCCGCCCTGCCCGTCTCTTTCGCGCACGCTGCTGCCGAGCCTCCGTCGCCGAAGCAACCGACCCGTGACCGCAGCCCCCGCTCGCATCACGCTACGCCCGGCTCTAAAATGCCGGCCCTGAAGTCCCCCGCCTCCTCTGTGACCCAGTTCGAGATGGCGCTTGAGGACTTGACGCCCACGCCGCCCGGCCTGGGCCCCGCCGAGACACGCGGGCTCATGTACCACGACGATCCGCTGCACAGCGACGCCGACGAGCCCCTCCCCTTCCCCCGCGAGCAGCGGCCCGCCTCGTGGCGCGAGCGGCTCGTGTGGGTGCTCCACAAGGCGTACGCCGGGCCCGCCGTGTTGCGCGACCCGCCGCCGCCGCGGTGGACGTGGCTCGAGCCGGTGGAGGACCTCCCCGCGCGCTTGCTGCGCCGCGTGCCCGCGCCGCTCCGCGTGGCGACGCTCGTGCTCTACCTCGCAGCGTGGTATGTGCTCGTGCACGCCTTGATGAAGCCGTATCTCCTGGTCCCCCTCACATACTCCAAGGACGGCGAGGACGTGCCTGTGCCGCGCATCCTGTGCCTGATGCTGGCCTTCTGGTGGGGCGGAAAGAACGACCACTGCGGCTTGAACGGGGAAAAGTGCGGCGCCACCGAGCCCCTGGAGATGATCTTTGCCTGCCCCGCCTTGTGCGACCGCGGCAGCTGGACCTACTCTTCCATCACCGTGGGCGACCAGGACATCCACCACCGAGGCTTCTTCATCGGCGGCGGTCTCCTTGGCGGCGGCCCCGCCAAGCAGCAAACGACGCCACAGCCGTTGCTGTACGACAAGCCGGTGGACAGCCAGCTCACGCGCCCCTACCGTGCCGATCTGTACCCGTGCGGCGCCGCGGTGCACGCCGGCGTGATCCTGGCCTTCACCGGCGGCTGCGCGCGCATTGTGTACGACGGCGCCCAGGACAGCTTCCCGCTGGCCGCCGGCCGCTACCACGTGCTGGAGTCGGTGGCGTTCCCCGCCTTCTTCCCCGCGCTGTACGTGTTCCGCAAGTTGGGCGTGCAGTTGGGCGGGCCGTGCTGGGACCCGCGCCTCCCCGTGACCGCCATCAACGTCGTGTTGGCCCTTCCGGTGGTGTACTTGGCGAGTGGCCTCGTGGCCTTCTGGACCACCTGCATGATGGGCTTCTGGACCATCACCATGGTGATCGACCCGCCTATTGTGGTGGACTCCACCGACCCGGAACTGGTGGCGCTGTTGGTGCTGTTGGGCTTTGAGCGGCTTCTCCCCACCTGCTTTGTTTTGTACGTCATGTGGCACTGCGCGTGCGGCTACACCATGCTGGCGCCCCCGCCCGAGTACAAGCCGCTGCCGCTTCTGCGTGTCGTCTTCTGGTACCCCATGTTCGTGTTGGGCATGTTGAACGCGCTCACGTTTGACCGGCTCCCGGTGGACCGCCTCACGCCGGAGGACTTGCAGAAGCAGCCCGGTGCCTTGACGGCCGTGTTGTCGATTGCCGCCGCCATCGTCGCGTGCGTCTTCATCCAGGCGTACAAGTTGTGGCTCAGCGGCAAGTTTGTGCCTTACTTGGCGGTGTATGTGGGCATGGTGGTGGGCGTGTGGGCGTTGGCGCTGATGCCGGGCGTCAGTCTCCGCATCCACCACTACATCCTCGCCATCATGTTGCTTCCGGGCACGCGGCTGCGCGGCTTCCAGGCCCTCCTCTTCCAGGGCATTCTCCTCGGGTTGTTGCTCTCGGGAACCGCGCGCTGGGGGTTTGCGCTGATTGTCGAGACGCACTCTGCCTTGTTGCGCTCGGACCCCGACGACCGCGTGGTGCCGCCCGAGTTTGTCGGGTTCAACCCCGCACACGGCCTGGTGGAGTGGACGGTGCCGGTGATTCCCACCGACGTGTACGGCGACGGGGCAGACGCCATGTTGCTGCTGTGGAACGCCTACTCGCTCCTCGTCAACGACGTCGAGCGGTACCGCGGGCCCAGCACCAACGTGAGCATTGCCGAGTTGGTCCAGAACAACACCGAGTTGCTGCTGTTGGTGTCGCACGCGTTGGAACACAGCCCCGGGCCCGACGGCAACATCACCATGTTCTTGCGCGTGGCGTTGGCGCTGCAGGACCACCGCAAGACCACCGCCTACACCAACGCCGGCTTGTTGAAGTGGCCCTCCGGCCAGTTCCACCTCCCCGCCCGCGGCTTCACGTAGCCGCTCCATAGACCTAACGCGCCTCGATAGACCCGTGGGGGCGGCTCGCACGCCGCCGCACCCGCTTGGCCGCGCCCGCTCCATCGCGCAGCGCATCGAGCCGCCTGCATCACGCGTTGTTTTGTCCATGCGACCCGGGCAAGGCACGCTCGCGGCAGTCCTAAACGGGTACCGCAAGGACGAGGAGTACACCAGCGACCTCCTGGAGGGCCTGGACGAGGTCCGGGAGGGCGCTGCGCCGCTGCCCGGGCCCCGCGTGCTGCTCGCTGCGATTCTCACTGGCAACGCGCGACCCGCCGCTCCCGCCGACCCCGCGCCCGGGATGACGGCAGCGGAGGTGTTTGCCAGAATGAGGCGGAAGGACGCCGCCCGGCAGCGCGTGCTGGTGGAACGTGCTGGCCAGCGCCCGGTGGTGCGGGTGCGTCTCCCCGTGCTGGTGCTCCAGCAGATCCAGGCCCGCGAGCACGCGGCCGTGGAGGTTGTCGACAGCCCGCCGCTGGGCGTCACGGCTGCAGATGTGCTTGCGCGTGCTCAGCATGCGCCGCGACGCGCAGACCCTCGGCGCGTCGTCATCCGGCTCCCCCCGGCCGTGCTTCGCCGCACGGCGGCCGTCGACGTCGAGACCGTCCTGCAGAAGGAAGCCAATCCGTTCTTCACGGCGGGCTCGGCTGCCGCGGGGGTCTCGCTTCTAAGTGTGCTCTCCGGGCGGCCACAGTCGCCCGCGGAGCCGCCGCGCCGGGGCCGCCCGCCCAAAAACAGGCCGGCCGCTGTTGAGGATGCCAACCCGTTCCTCACCAGGGGCGGCTCCTCTGACAGCACTGCCGGAGGCGGCCTGCTGGTGCTCCACGCGATGGTTGACCGCGCCATGACGGCCCCGCGCTTGACGGCGCTCCAGCTGGCAAAGTCGTTGCCCCCGCCGTACGTCCCCCGCGCAGCCATGCACGTCGGCGCCGCACCGCTTGGGTCCTATCTCTGCGACATGCCCTACCCCGCGCGGCAGCACCGGAACGTCTCAGTCTCGTGCAGCGACTCGCTCGACAGCGCTCCGACAACGCCGGTGCCGGCGCCGTTGGCGTACACTCCGGTGGATGTCGACATTCACGCGCTCTTGAAGGCGCACGTGCCCGCGGTCTACACCGACGCCCGCTTTGCGCCCGTGCTAGCAGTGCTTGCGCGTGGGCCCTCCGTGGGCCACCTGTGGAGCGACAACCTCCGGCCCGCGTCCACGCTGGCGGTGTTGGTGGACAACCCGGCGGCGGCAGTGCACGTGGGCACGTGGCTCAAGGACTCGTTTGCAAAGCTTGCGGGGCGCCAGGCGCCCCGCTTCAACAAGCCGCGGGCGGTCGACGACTTCATCGACGACGGCAGCGAGGACGAGCTCGAGGGGTTTGTGCCGTTGTTGGTGGTGAGCGGGCCTGTGGGCAGCGGCAAGTCGCTGTGCGTCCACGCGGCGGCCGAGGAGCTCGGGGCGTACGTGCACGAGATCAACCTGGGAGTGCCGCGCGGGCGCAAAGACTTGCAGCTGGTGCTCCAGGAGCTCTCGACGACACAATTGGTGCGGGCCAGCGATAGCGGCTTCCAGAAGGGCTTGGTCTTGTTCGAGGATGTGGATGTCTTGTTCGAGCAGGACACCGGCTTCTGGCCGATGTTGCGCCACGTGCTTGGGATCGGGAGACGGCCGGTGGTGGTGACATGCCGCGACGCTGCGTCGGTCCCGCTGGCACTTCTCCGCCACGTCGACGATCTGGCAATCGTGGTGTTGCGTCCGCCACTGCGCCCGTTGCTCCACCAGTACTTGCACGCCGCGTGTCTTGCGCACGGGTTTGACGTGGGGCGGCTGGTTGTGGCGGCGGCCGGCTCCGACCTCCGTCAGGCGTTGGCCAACCTACAGGTGACATGCGGCGTGGGGACACGCGGCCACGCAGTGCACGTCTCGCGCGCGCCCGTGGAGGCCCGTGCGACGCCCGAGCCGTTGTCGCTTGCAGCGCACGCAGCGGCGGCGGCAGTGGGCAGCATGGGCGACGTGATCCGCGCGTCGGTGTGGCTGGCACACCCGCACGCACCGGTGGTGTACGAGACGCTCGGCAGCCGCGTGGCGTGTGAGAGCCACCGTCCGCGTGTGCCTCTCATGCCGCACGAACTCGACACAGGACTGGAGCTTGTGCTGGCAGCCCCGGTGCCGCTGCCCGCGGTGTTTCCGGGGCTGGTGGTGGCGGTCCGCCGGCTGTGTATCCTTCTTGTGGCGGCCAAGTTTCGGTGGCGCCACGTGTGGGCGGAGGAGGGCACACGGCGCACGCGCTCCGGGACGTGGCCCGACCGGGTGGTGGTGCGGGACGGCGACAGCGTGGTGCTGCTCCCGCTGCGGGAGTACGTGGAGCTGCTTGCGCCGGTGCTCCGCGCGATGGCGTGGTGCGAGGGCAAGTACCCGGGCCGCGCGAGCACGCCGTTCACGCCGCAGTGGTTCGGGCTTGACGAGGCGCTGCTCCGGCAGCCGCTTCGACACGGATGGCTCTGGCTCTAGACATGTTCATAGTGCATTCAAATCAACTGGGTCTTGGACTTGAGGCGACCGCCGCGGAAGTTCATGACGGCGGTGCGCTTGAGCTTGGGCGTCTGGAGCTGGCGCCAGGCCTCCTCGACGTGGCGCGGCATGATGGGCCGCGTCATCTCCTCAGGCATGTCGAACAACTGGCGCTTCTTGCGGGGCAGGCGCGTCGGGCCCAGCGACGCCTTGGTGGCTTTCTCCTCGGCCAGCTTGATGCGGAGCGCCTCCTCGGTGATGGAGCACACCATCTCAAACGTCAAGAAGCCGAGAATGTCGATCACGTCGTCGTGGGGCTTGCTGTCCATGATGGTGTTGAGGCCGCACCACTCGCGGAAGCGCTTGGCCTTGCGGTATGTGAACGACAGCTGGCGGCACTCGCTCCAGTGCACGTACTCCTCCTTGGTCATGTTGCGGGTGCGCTCGTCCGCCGTCTTGAGACGCTTCAACAGCATGGCAATGGCACCCTTCTCGTCGTCGTCGAGTGCGTCGTCGTCGCCGGGGTTGTCGCCGGGCTGCTCGCTGAACATGAACTGGAGCTCCCACGGAAGCTTCACCTTGGCGCGCTTGTTCATGGCCTTGGGCACCGGCGCAGCCCCCTGCGAGCCGGGCGCGTTGCCGGGTCCGGGCTTTTGCAGCTCGCCCAACAGCGGGTCCTCGAGCAACTGGTCCGTGTTCTCCAAGCCGCCGCCCTCCTGGTCCTTGGCGTTCTTGCGCACGTCTTTCCACAGGAGGTAGGTCCGGAGCCGGTTCACCTTGGCGCGGTCGTGGCGGATGAGGAAGATGATGTCCTCGGCCAGGATGCTCTTGGAGCCGCGCGTCGCGGCGTTGCGCGTTGCCTGCGTGAGGTACTCCACCACCTGGTCACGGAGCACGTCTTCAATCACACACGCCGTCTCCACCGGCGGGTCGTTGACCTCGCCCAGCACGAACATCATCTGCTGGATCTCCACGCGGTACTTGTACTTGTCCTTGTCCGCCATGTGTGTAAAAGACGAATGTGCCGCGTTGCGATGCCGTTTGTAACCCTCGCTGCTCACTTCCGGTGTCCCGTTCCATGCGCTACTTCAAGCACCGGCGGACCCAGCTGGGCGCCAGCGAGGCCGACTCGCCGCCGCTCGTGCCGCCAGACCGCACGTCTCGCACCCCGGTCGCTCTGCCAACGCTGCACCTGCCGGCGGCCTTCACACCCACGCTGCCGTTGCCGCCGCCTCTCGTGCCGCCACTGCCGCCCGGCTCCCTGCCCAAGCGTCTTCTTCGGCCGTTGAAGGAGTTCATCTCCAAGCAGCGCACCCCCACGCAGCCAGTGCCCAAGACAATGCTGCTGCCCAACTTGCTGCGGTGGCTGGGCGACACCCTGATCGTGGGCAACCGCACGCACGAGTGGGGCGAGGTGCTTGGCAGAAGCACCGCGGGGGCGTCCTCCCAGCCGGTCCCGCTGTCTGGGGTGTTGCTTCCGCCGTTCGGGCTGGTGGCGGAGGAGCCATGCGCCGGGGCCTCGGCGCCTGCGCCTGTCGACGAGCACGGGCTGCTGGGGGCGCTTCTGGAGGATGAGTCGCTGGACAGCGGCTTTTCGTTTGAGACAGACCGCGTGGCAGGCCGCAACTTGCTGATCCGCTACTACAAGAAGGTGGAGGAGGGCAGCCAGCCGCGCACCAAGAGCGTGTACATGAGCGACATGGTGGGTGACGACTTGGACGAGGAGGCAAACGACTTTGAGGGCGAGGATGTGGACGACACAGAGGGTTTGTTCAACCGCCGCATGTTCTCCAGCGACGATGATGTTGCAGGCGGCGGTGGTTTGGGGGACGATCGCGATGACGGGCTCGACAGTCTCGGTGACGGGTTCGACGACCACGACCACGGGCTCGACGACCGCGACCACGGGTTCATCTTCAACGCTGAGCCTGACCTCGACGAATACTCATTTGCAAGCCTCTCAGCCGCCCCGTCGTACCAGAACATTGGCACCAACGCCAACCACCCCATCGACGTGTCTTCGCTTCCCGGGCTGGTCCCAGCCAGCCCCGAGATGGCACCGCAGCTGTCCCCCGAGGGCTGGCTGGGCAAGACGTTGGAGCGCTCCGAGCCCAGCTCGGCAGAGCCCAAGCCCGCCCCGGTGCGCACCTCCGTGGGAATTGCACTCGACCAGTTGTTGCCGTTCGACGGAGCCGGCGGTCCGAGCACACCTCCTCTTCGCCCGGTGAGGCTGGTGGCAAAAGCGCCTGCGGTGACTGTCCGCCCCGTGTCTGCTCTCCCGCTGTTGCCTGCGTCCGCCCTCCCGCCGGCCCCCGGACCATCCAGTGCCTATCCCACGGCAGCCCCTAATATCCCGGGCGATGCTTCCCACGGGCACGTACTGCTGCTTCTCGAGGTGCCGTCGGCAGCACACCTCCGGGATCTGCCCACACAGCCCCTCAGCGTGGCTCGGCACGCCTCGCTGCCGGAGCGCTTGCAGCTTGCGCCGCTGCCTGACTTGAGCGTGCTGCCCAACCCGCCCATCATCAACGGGTTGACATTTGGCACGGGACCCATCCGTCGCGGCCGCGGCCGCACCGGAGGCGCAAACACGTCACAGGAAAGCTTGACGCCCACCGCAGACGCACGGCTGCTCAGCCAGGCACTCAAGGAGCTCGGGCGGTTGGACACGGGCGTGGTGCGCCTGACGCTGCTGCTCCCGGTGGCGCGCACGCCGAGTGTGAAGGTGCTGCAGTTGGCATCCACGATGGACCAGGACTTGACGTTTCTCAAGAGCAAGTACTCGTGGTGCGACGACGGGGTGGAGCGGCCAGGGGTCCGGCGCGCGCTGCGGACGCTGCAGCGCGACTCGAACGGCACGTTTGACGAGCTGTGGCTCGACGAAGTGAACAACTTGAGCGACGACAACGACGGCCGCTCCCCGGCGGAAACCCAGCCGCTGGGCGCACGCACCAGCCACTCGGCACACAGGCAGCCCGTGCGCGCCGTGGTGGATCTCACGCCGGCACTGCAGCGGATCGAGACGCAGCGCAAGACCGTCACGTTCTTCAACCGGCTGCAGCTGGACCCGGGCCACCCGGCCCCGTCGCAGACCACTGCGCCCGTGCCCCACCGTCGCAGCGGACCCGCGCGCACGCCGCCCGCCCCCATGCGCCTGTTGGGCACCATCAGCGAGGCCGACCCGGGCGCGCGGTAGCAAGGTCGTGCCGCCACCGCGCGTCGGGAGCGTCTTCCGCTTTTTGTGTTCGCGGCACGCCGGCGTGCTGTTTCTCCCACCGCACACACCCGGCGAGCGCATCTGGGTGCGGGTATAGCGAGCAACTTACATGGCCTCTCCGACCCCCCAGAGCGCGTCCTTGATGGATGCACGGCGTCTGTTGTTGGAGCGGTTGTATGCCGTGTGCACGCATCCGCTCGGTGCGCCTGCCGGCGCGCAGCGGGCGCGCGACGAGTTTGTGGCGCAGGCGCTCGAAGACTTGGACTACGACGTCGCGCTGCTCCCGTTTTCAGATGTGGACGTTGCGGCCGCCGTTGCCGCCGTTGTGTGGGCGCGTGTGTCCCGCAAGCGTGCTGCCAGCGATGCGGACGAGCCCGAGACCAAGAAGGCGCGGGCAGGGTCTGCCGAGGCCGGTGCAGAGCCAGAGCCAGAGGAGCCGCAGCCAGAGGTGGAGGCGGCGCTGGGTCCCGCCGAGCATCCCGTGGACGACCCCGTGGACGATCCCGTGGACGATCCCGTGGACGACTCTGTGGACGACTCTGTGGACAGCCCTGTGCAAGAACCGGCAACCGCCCCCACATCGACCCCTTCGCCGCCCGCTCCGGCAGACGCTGTTGCCGCACATCCCCCCACAACCCCGCCGACGACGACCGCAGCCCTGGCCCTCCCGTCCCCACGGCCCGAGGTCTCCAACACACCCAAACCGCCGGTCTGCGAGCCTTCTGCCCCCGCACCTGCAGCACTACAACCCCCCACGCCGGTGGATGCCGTTGTTCTCTCCGATTCGCTCGTGTGCCTTGCGCCCGACCAGTACCCGAGCCAGCTCCTCCCGAAACTGGAGGTGTCGCCGCTTGCCGAGTTGTACTACCTCACCCAGACCCTTCCGCTTCTCAAGCTTCTTCCAGGACTGCAGAAGGTGCTCACGCTGGGCACATACGAGAAGGCATTGCTCGAAGGGAAGATCGCTGTTGTGTATCTGCGCATTGAGGAGCTCAAGCGCATGCTGCGGTGGAGCTTGCGGCAGCCGGAGCGCTTCAGGGACCCGCTTGTGTTCCCGCCGCGCGGGACACACGATGTCAGCAGCAGAAGCCACTGGGACAGCGTGGTGCAGGAGGCGCAGTGGCTCGCGTGCGACGTCCGCGAAGAGCGCAAGCTCCGCATCGCGGCGTGCCACATGATGGCACAGGCAGTGCAGGAGTTCTGGGAGTATGGCGTTGAGTGCTGCGTGAAGCGTGCGCCGATCAGGCATCTCGAGGCCGGCGCGGAGGCCGGCGCAGAGGCCAGCGCGGACACTGGAACCCGTGTGCCTACAGAGGCGGCCAGCGGTTCTGTCGATGTCGAAATGACCGACGCCGGCTTGGAAGAGGCCGCTGAGGTGGCCGCTGGCGAACCCGCAGAGGACGACATGCAGATGACCATCCCCGATGCGGTGGAGGAGCCGGACATGGAAGACCCGCCCGCAGAGAACCTGCCCGCGGAAACCCCGGAAGCTGCGTCCGCCTCTCCCCTTTCCTCTCCTCTCTCCTCCCCGGAGGCCACGCCTGCTGTCGACGTTCTGTTGTTGACAAGAACAGACGGCCCTGTTTCCGGGAGCCCGGCGGCTGACGAGGCCTCCGGGGCTGTTGCGCGGGAACTCCTGCTTCCGCGCCAGCCCTCGGCCTCGCCCTTCCGGATCTGCCTCTCTTTCGACGAGCTCAACCTGGTGTCGCGCGCACTTGTGGACGCCCTCCCTGCGTGGGAGCCCATGCAGGCGCCTCCCGGAGATGCGTACTCGCGCATGCCGCTCACTGCAGTGCTGCGGCTCTTGGCGCCTCTTGACGAGAGCGACGATGGCTGGCACAAGGTGTATCTCAAGGACCGCACCCCTGAGCCGCGCGCGCCGGCCGCGAGCCCTCTGCGCGGTCTCTTTGGGTCGGGAAGTCGGCGCCCGCCTGTGCTCCGCCCCCCGCAGCCGCCGGCGCTCAAGTACCTTGTGCTCCGCACGCCGACAATCTGGCTCCCCCAGGACGACAAGTTTTTGTTGTACTACGTCCAGGAGTACCTGTTCAACTGGGGCGTGATTGCAGCACACATGCTGCAGCGTCCGACGGTGCTGTATGCCGCCAACCTTGAACGGCGCACGCCGTGGCAGTGCTTCGAGCGGTACATCCAGCTCAACGACAAGTTTCAGTTTACGGACATGAAGGGCGCACACGCGGCGGCGGCGCAGCGATGGCTCGAGGCTGCGCACAGTGCCCAGGCGTCTACCAAGTGCCGCATCCTGCCGCTTGGCGTGGGCAACGACTCGGTGCAGCGCGGCCACCGCCGGCTCCGCTGGGCCTCCATGTTTGATGCCATCCGCAAGACGATGCGCAAGCGCGAGAGCGTGCCGCGGCCGTCGGCGACACGGCACTATGTGGACCTGAGCACACGCCGGGGGCCGGTCCCGACGCCGCTGGAGCTTGCCAAGCTCAAGCACGAGCGGGAGAAGGCGCCCAGCGACCCGTACTCGATCCAGGCGTTGGCGCGGATGGCACCGCCGCTGCAAGGGCTGCGGCCACAGCTGCCGCAGACGGCCAAGACGCCGGCCGCCATGCCTGCTGGTGTGGTGCCCCGCAGCTCCAATAAGGCGCTGGGGCCGCTGCTGGCGCCGGTGATGCGGCCTGGGGCGAAGCCGGGCGCGCGGCCAACTACACCAAACGGCACGCCGTACACGGCGGAGCAGTTGCAGTATCTCAAGCAGTACCAGCGGCACCGGCAGATGGCGCAGCAGCAGGGCCAGCCGCAGCAGCCGGCAATGACGCCGGCACAGGTGATTCAGCGGGCCCAGCAGGCGGCGCGGCAGCGGGCCGGCATGCCGGCGTCTCCCGTGCCCGGCACGCCGAGCGGTCGCACGCAGCCGCAGCAGCTTGCCCTCACGCCGGCACAGGTGAAGGAGATTGTGAACCAGATCCGGCAGCAGAACCCGCACATGAACAACGACCAGATCCGGAAGTTGGCAGAGCAGTGCATTTCGCAGATCAACAGCAGCCGGGTGCGCGCGTACATGGCGGCGAGCGGCGCGGCAGGCGGTGCCGCGGGCGGAGCGGCAGGCGGTGCCGCGGTCCCGGCGGGTGGTGCGTCTCCGGCAGACGGGGCGGCGCCGTCGCTGCCGGCGATGGGTGCCCAGCAGCCGGCCGAGGGTCAGAGCAGCTAGTGCACAAGCTATGTCTCCATATACACGAAGGTCTAGGGTTCGGTACGCATTAGAGAACGGTGACGCCCTGCTCGGCGGCAGCGGTGCCGGCGGCGGTGTAGTCGACCTTCCACTTCACCTTGAGGGCCTCGCCGGGAGAGACGCCAACGACGCGCATCAACTGGGTGATGCGGTCAGTCTGGCCCGGCCCGATGGAGGAGTCGGACGGGGGCTGGAGCTGGAGCTGGTACTTTTTGGGCACCGCGAGGGACAACAGCACGCCCGTCAACAGGGCCGCGGCGGAGCGGTTCGAGAAGAAGAAGCGGTAGTCGGCGTCGCCCTCCTTCTGGTACTCGACGTGGAGCGTGGCGGTGGCCGCGAGCGTCTTGCGGGGGGCAGGCTGCAGGGCGCCAAAGCCGACAATCTCGGCGGCGCTTGCGGGCTGCGGGGAGGAAAACTCCAGCACGGCAATGGGGGTGGAGGCAGGGAAGGCCATGGCAAAGGGGTCGAGCACATGGGAGGGCGGGTTCGTGGTGGGTGTGGGCAGAACAACGGCGGGGGCAGCCAGAGGCGCCGGAGCGGCGCTGTTGCCGTACAACGCGTTGAGGTCGAAGCCACCGGCGGGAGCGGCGGCGGAAGCGGGAGCGGCGCCGCCAAAGTTCAACGAGCCAAGGTCGTCCAACAACAGCTGGGTGGGGTCGGGCGACGGCGCAGCGGCAACGTCGTCGTCAAAGTCCAACAAGTTGATGCTTTTGGAGGGCGCGCCGGACTCGGCCTTGCCAAACTTGAGCACCTGGTACTGTGACAACAAGCTGTGCACCTCGTCGTTCAACTGCAACAAGTCGGAGATGTCGCTGTCGCCGTCCTCCTGCTCCTCCAGAATGATGGCGGCGAGCTTGGGCTGGGCCACCTTGAGCAGGGAGTACAACTCGGAGAGGGCGTCGCTCTCCTCGAGGCGGCCGGTGTTGGCGCTGGGGCCGAGCATTTCCTTGAAGACCTCGGCCTTGCGCCGCACGCGGATCAAGTCCTCCTTGATCTGCGTCTTTTGGCCGGCGCGGACCTCGTCGTCCTTGAAGCCGGCCATGATCTTCATCAAGCGGTTGGCCTCCTTGAGGTCCTCGGGCTTGCCGGAGCGGATGAGCTCGTGCAACTTGGCGGCGTGCACCACCTTCTCCTCGTCCTGGATCTCGGCGGTCAGCTTCAAGTTGTCGCTGGGACGCAAGACAGCGAGGTCCTCGCTGCGCACCTCGGGGAAGACGTAGCCCTTGTAGGAGAGGAGGCGGCGCATGTCGCGGATGTAGCCCATGTCAGCCTTGTACTTGGAGTGCTTGCATAATGTCTGGTACCACTCCTCGATGTAGGCGAGGATCTTGCGCTGCGGGCGGGTGTAGCGGGCGGGGTGGCGCTCGGGGAAGCGCTTGACCAACTCGTTGAGGAATTGCTTGCGCGAGATCTGGAGGTGGAAGGGGTAGCCACAGTTCTTGACGAGGTTGTCGAGGAGCACGAGCGCCAACTCCACCACCTGCGGGTCCTGCGAGTTGATGAGGCGCACGATGGTGGCGGCGGCCTCGTGGGGCGCATTGCCGGCCTTTTCGTTCACCATGTCGCACACTTCGAGGTTAGTGGCGAGGTCCGGCTCCGACAACAGCGGCCGGCACGCGCGGTGGATCCGGCGCACGAGCTTGCTTTGGGCGGACATAAAAAGGGGGTGACGTGGAGATGTCTATTCAGAAAACGATGAGCAGTGCCAAGGCCAGCCAAGATGTGGGTGCTGCACGCAGCGGGAGACACCGGTTTCTCCGCGGGCGCCCGCTACTCCGCGAGCTCGTCGGGGATGGGCAGGTAGATGATCAGGTTCACGAACTTGCCGTGGTAGCGGTTGATGCACGCGACGGCGAGCACGTTGCCCTTGATCGACGTGGTGGCGAGGTGGTTGAGGATGACGTGGTTCGGCACGTGCACGCGCTCCGCCTGGTGGTAGTCAAAGTACTTCAGCGCCACCCCGGCCCGGCGGCGGCGCGACTCGCTGTGCGTGGCCACGTCCTCGTGCCGTGCCGCCACGTCTGCGTGGAGAAGCGTCTTGCCGAGGAGCGCGTGCAGAAGGTGCGGCGGGAGCTGCGGCGGTTCGTGCCGTTCGCCCTGTGTCTCGCCCGCCGCCTCGCTCTGCGGCTCCCGGAACTGGGCGGGGATGTCGGTCGTGTAGGTGGGACGGGCGGTGGCAAGCGCCTCGCTGCTGGCGGCCAGCATTGCCAGCGGCTGGTTCAGAAGCCCGGGGCGGACGGGCGACTCGGGCACGCGGACGCCTGCCTGGTAGACGTCGATCGGCGTGGGCGGCGCCATGTACGCATGCGGTGCCGGCGGGCCAGGCTGGCGCGGCGGCTGGTGCAGAAAGTAGTCGCCCAGGGCGGCGGCAGCGGCGGCGGCCGACTCCAGCGGAGTGGTGGCGGCGGAAGAGAGCGCCAGGTGGTACGTGCTGCGGTCGACGACGTCAAACCAGTTGACGAGGTTGCCGGCACGGTCGGTGGCGGTGGCGAGGAGGGGCAGGATGCGCACCTCGTTGTCCACGAGGAACACCATCTTGTGGACGCCCTGCGGGAGCTGGACAACGACCAGGAACTCGGCGCTGGGTGGGGCACCGGCAGGCGAGGGCCGGCGTGTGAGGGGGATGCGGTTTTGCACCTGCCAGTGGGTGAAGGAGCCGATCACGTACACGTGCAGCTCGTTGCCGGTGCCAAGCCAGCGGATCTCGACGGGGGCGACGAGGGCGGCGGGGTGCGGCAGAGTGCGGGGTGCGGCGTGGGAAGCGTCGACCACCACCAGGCTCTGGAAGACACCGGTGGTGGCGGCGCCGGGGCCCAGCGGGCCGGGCGCGCTGGTTGCGGTGGGGTCGCTGCGGGCGAACGAGCCGTCGGCGGCAACGTCGGTGGTGGGGAGGGAGGTGAGGACGTTTTCCTCGGTGTCGCCGGCCAACAGGATGGCGTCCAAGTCGTCGTCTTCGTCCTCGTCGGGCGGGGTGGCGAGCTGCACCAGGGCAAGCTGCGGCAGGAGTCCAGTGCGGTCGTCGGTGTCCAGACGGCGGCGGGGCGGTAGCATGTCGGCGGGCGCAGAGGGCCGGGCGTCGTGTGCCTTGGCGACGCGGTTGGTCTTGCCGATGACAATCTTCTTGGAGACGGAGTGGCGGCGCGCGGGTGCCGAGTGGTCCTGCGACGTGGCGTTGCCCATACTCCAGCAAACAATAGGGGGCAACGGGAGAAGGGTGGTGCAATCGGCGCAGACGGGACGCGCGATGACGTCATGCGATGCAGGACGGCTTGGTTATCGAGAGCATCGGTGCCATGTGGATTGGAGGTTACAGGTACATCGTGAGAGGCTGCCCGGCAGCCGGTGTGGACGGCCTCATACGCTGTCGTCGAGGCTCTTGCGGCGCCGCTCGCGCTCCTGGCGCAACCGCTTCTGCATGTATGCGTACAGCCCGCGCCCAATGATCATTTCCAAGATGCGCTTGTCGTAGGCGGGGTAGACGTGGCGGGTGATCTGGTGGAGGGCCTCGAGGTAGCGCTCGCGCTCGGCGATGCCGATGCCGCGGACCCAGTTGCAGTAGCCGAGGCGGAAGCGGCCGTTGGTCACCTCGTGCTCGAGCGTGTTGAGGATGTAGCGCTCGACCTCGACCGTCTCCTCGACGGTGAGGTTCAAGGCGGTGGAGAGGTCGGCAATCAGGAGCCGCAGGCGCGGGCGCAGGCGCACCTGGTTGTCCTTGCCGCGGATGGTGACCAGCAGCGCGCGCAGACGCTTGGGCATGAGGCCGCCGCGGGCGGCCAGCTGGGGCAGGAGCGTCTCGGGCGGCACCAGGTAGCCCGGCACGGGGACCACGGGGGGTGTGTGGTAGGCAAAGTGCTGCAGCGGGTCTGCGGCGACGGCAGGCTGCTGGTAGAAGGGGTGGGTCATGGTGGGAGGCATGCCCTGCAAGGCGAGGCCGGCGGACATGGAGGCGGCGGGCGGGTTGTAGACGACGTGGGAGAGCAGCAGGACCTGGGGGTCCTGCGGGGGGCCGACGGCGGAGGAGGTGGAGCCGGCGCGGGAGCCGTACGCGCTGTGGTCGCCGGCGTGGTCGCCGACGTAGGCGTGGTGGTGCAGGTCGGCGAACGCGGTCTGCGGGTGGTGGTGGTACAGCAGCGCGGGGGCCAGGAAGGGCACGGTCGGCTCGGCGACGGTGGGGTGCACCATGGGCTGTTCGTATGCGTCGTGCAAGCCCCAGGCGCCGGCCTTGGGCGGGATCGGGGGGGCCCACTGGGCGGTGGGCGGCTGGTAGAGACCGGGGGCGGCGTCGGAGGGGAAGGCGGAGCCCAGCGGCTGGCGCGGGTATAGGGTCAGAGCGGGGGTCGGCGCTGCGGGCTGGGAGACCGGGCGCTGCTGGGGGTGGTGTTCGTGGTGGTCAACCATGGAAAGCATCGTGCCGGGACGGAGGTGGAGGCGGGGGGCGGGGGCGCTGGAGGGCGAGGGAGGCGGGAGCGACAACCTGGAAACACGCGTGGGCCGGAACGGGTGGAGCGGGCGGCCGGAGGGAGGCGCGGGGTGCTTATATATGCAGCGAACGTGTGGTGGAGAGCTGCACGTCGCGAGCAGCTGCAGGGGGACAGAAGGCGTGGAGGAGGCGCCAGCAGCCTGCGTTGCTCAAGCTAACGCCAGGGGGTTTGTGTATGCATGCGCCATGGAGCGGCAGCGTGGCACGCGCTAGAGCGCGGGCGAGGCGACGGGCGAGTGGGGAGCGTGTGGGCGGGCGGCGCCGTGCGGGGCGGTCGCTACGGGCGGGAGCGGGCGGTGCGGAGGCGGCGGCGCGGTTGTTGGTGGAGCGAGAGCAAATGTATGGCGGGCAAAGCGTGCACACACGTTGGAACCTTGTGCTGCGCGGCCCGCAGCAGAGCGCATGAGCTTACAGATTCTGCACGGCGTGCAGGACTGGTGCAGGACAGCGCTGCGGGAGGATGCGGTGTGCTGCGGGTGGGTGGTGGGTGTTGCGGCTTTAAGTTGCAGCGATGCAGCTGTGGGCTGCAGTATCCACGCAGCGTGCGTGCCGCTCGCGGGCGCTGGAGACAGTGGGTTTGGGGCTGCCGGGCACGGCGCCGGATACGGGCACCGGCGGTGCGGGCCGCGTGCCGGGCGCAGCGGGGTACGAGCGGAAGCGGCGCGGCGGAAGACGGGTGGAGTGCACGGCTGCGGGCCACAAGCCTTCGCCGTGCGATCTGCCGGCCCTGCGTTTCAAGCGCGAATGGTAACACCTGATCGGTGCTAAGGCAGTGCGGACGGAAACGGGCGCCCCGTGCCACTATTGCCGCTGCACGCTGCGTGCCCCTCTGGGAGCCGTCCTCTTCATGCACGCGGTGCAGGCGGCTGGCCCAATGGGCGGCGTGCGAGCGGGGCGGCGACACCGAGGCGCGCGGAGCGCACAATGCGGGCGCATGCACGCAGCTGTGGTTCGCTGCAGGCGCATGCAGCCGTCTATCCGGAGCCGCCGTGGCACGAGTCGTGGCACGAGGTCTGCGGTAAACAATTGGGCTGGCCGAGGGCGTTGTGATAACGCAGGAACGGATATCTAAGACGGCACGAGAGCAGCGCTGAAGGAGGCAGTTGCAAAGCGCGGGTTTAGCTGGAGCCGCCCGCTTTGGGACCGGCTCCCGGCGCGCCGCCCGGCGCGGGCCTGCGGCGGCCAGGCTGCGGCGTCTGCGGCTGCAGCACGCGGGGCTTGAGCGGGCGAATCTTCGGCCGTGCACACCGGCGCGGCGGGAAGCCCGTGTTGCCGGGACGCCGGATCGCCGGCGCGGCACCGCGGCGCTCCGCCAGCGGCGCCGCAGACCGGCTCCGCCACCGCAGGCCCGAGACCGTCCGCGCGGGCGGCGGACCCGCAGACACCGCTGCAGACGCGGCAACACACACACAAATCGGGTTTACGAGGCCGCCGAGAGGCTGTGCGTGCGTCCCGAGGTGCAGCAAAAGAAAAGAAGCATAAACCGCGGAGCACTAAACGGGAGCGTGCCAAGAGATTTGGGAGCGAGCTGCAGCGGCGGGCGTTCCGAGCCGCAAGCCTGGGCTCGTGCCAGGGCGGCCGGGTGCCGTTGCGGCGCTCGCCTGCGTCCGCAAGGGCGCGCGGACACACACCCGGCCCGTCTGCACGGCGCACTCCGGGGCCGATCAACGGCGAACACGGCCGTTTTCCGGCGCTGCGCCCGCACCGCTCCCCACCTGCCCCCACATCCCCGCAGCCCCGCCGCGCGGCCCTAAGCGGGCCCGCCGCGCCGCCCGGCCCGCCCGCAGACCGGCCCGCCGGCACCGTCACCACCGTAACGGCCTGCTGACGTCACGGCGCGCCCGCGGTGCGCCCCCTCCCGACACCCGCCCGTCACGTGCTATGGCGGCGCATGCAACACGCGCGCGTCAAGCCACCGGCGGCTGCGTCCTGTCCAATGACGTCGGGCCGCTGCATGTGTGACGTATTGACTGCAGGCGTCTGCTCGTGCATGGGCGGACCTGCTCCTCGCACGGAGGACGCTGTGCGTCCGGGACGGCTCGCGGGCCGCGCCGCGACGGCGGCGTGTAGCGGAGCTACGCCGTCCGCGGGCCCGCGGGCGCGGTCTGCGGGCGCCTGGACCCGCCAACAGCGGGCACGGCGGCGTCCGCGCGTCCCGCCGATCGCGTCCGATCTTGCGACGCACCCCACAGACCCGCTGCCGCTCCAAACCTTGGGGCAGTCGTCCGGCGAACCTCGCGGCTGCAAAGCGCTGTGCGTGGAGGCTTGCGGGAGCGTCGCCAATTCAGCACCGCCTCCTTGTCTCAGACAAGCAGGCCAACCACAAGCCTCTGGATCGGCGCGGTTGCGTCCGCCGCCGCCCGTCCACAATGGGCGCAGGCGCCGTCCGTGCGGTGGCCCGCAGCGGTCCGTGCGCCGGGGCGGAGGAGCGGGGCATGTGGCGCCGGCGCTGCGCTGGGGCGGGCCGCCTCGCCGCCGGTCGGCGTACCCCTGGTCGCTGCAGTAGTGCCGCCCGCCCCGGCCCGCCTCGCCCCTGGCAGCGAAAAGTCGAAAAGGCAGCGCGGGCTGATTGGGTTGGGGGAAGGCGCCAGGGCCCGCCGTGGTGTTTCGGGGGCATCTGGCTTCACACGGGCAGATCGCTGCCGCGGCTGAATGGTATCGGGGAGACGGCCGCCGCAAGCCCGCGCGGCCCCCGCTGCATGCCGTGCACCGAAACCGCGGCAGGCAGCGTGCGGGTGCAGCCCATGCGGCCGCGCCATTGTCCCCGGCTGGCCGGCGGATTTCCAGGCGGCGGCCGTCCCGTGTCGGGAGCGGCCCCCCCGCGGGTCTGCAACACGCCCGCCAGGTGTCGGAGCGTTGTCTGCGGGCCGCCAGATTTCTGGCGGCGATCCCGCAAGGCCGATGGGGTCGATACGAGCGGACGCGGACGCGCCACTGCCGCCCCGAGCGCCACACCAGCCCCGGCGGCACCCCGCCCCGAACGCACCCCGACTGCACCGCGCGCGGAACGCATCCCCGCCGTCCGTTCCCATCGTGACGGATGGTCTAGCCCGGCCGCCGGCACCATTGGCGTCTGTGCGCCGTTGTGCGCCCAGGTTAGCCCCAGGCGCCGCCCCAACGCAACGCCCGCCCACCGCCTCCAGCCGTCCCCGGCCCACCGCGGCCCGCTGCGGCCCGCCGCCGAGCCGGAATTCCGCTCCGTGCCCGCTGGCCCTCGGCTACACCGCCAACCACCGCGCCCATTGATGCATCCTTCGGCCATTAATGGCAGCAGCCGTGCAGGTCCTGCGCGCTGCTGCAGCCCCATGCACGCGCACATTAGTCGCCGTCGCACAGAATACGCATCGCACTCTAACCTTCGCCGGCCCAGGCGCAAGGAGTCACCGGCACACCCGTGCACACATGCGTGCGCATCCGTGCACACACCCGCACACCCTCCCGTCCGCCCTCCTGCACGCACGCACGCCATCGCCTCGCCACTCGTCTCCACGCCTGCCGGCAACCCCAATTGGCCCACATGCCCCCCCACGACAAGCGGGCCATCCCTGCGCCCATCCCCATCTTCCGTCTGCAGCGCATTCCAGGCTCCGCCAGCCTCGCGCCTCCGTCCCCGCGCCACCGCCGCCTGGCCGCCAACGACGACCGCCAGCAGATGCTCGACGAGCGCGAGAACGCCCTGGTGGACCACTACGGCTTGCGCATCCCTCCCGGCTGGGACTCGGCCCTGGTGCTTCGCAGCCAGCTTGACCCGCTGCTGCCCTTCTACCTGCGTGCTCGCCCGCGCACCGTCAACCTCCCCGCGCTCCTCCCCTACGCCGTCGAGCCCCCGGCCGAGCTGGCGCGCTACCTCGCCCACATCGTGTCCTACTTGTACATTGCCCTTCTGCTGAAGGACATTGCCGGTCTGTTGCCCATCCTGGCCCGCGACTTGGCGGACCTCCGCGACAACCCCGAGGTCAGCGACGCTCCCGCCGCGGACTTGGCCGGCAACGTCGACGAGGACGCCGGCAACGTCGACGAGGACGTCGACATGCTCAGCGGCGACGTCCCCTTGGGCACCGACGACGGCACCAGCGACAGCGACAACGACGACGACCGTCTGGACGACGACGACGAACAGGAGCTCGCCAGCATTGCCACTGCCACCGCCTCCGTCCTCCCGCGCGCCCCCGGCCTGTCTGCCGCCATTGGAGCCCGCCATTGGACCAACGAGCTCCGTGTGTGGATGAAAATGAAGTACGAAATGCCCGTGCGTCTCCGCGCCCTGCTCGCCCGCGTCTACTACGCCGTGTGTCTCGCCCAGGGCCAGTTGCCCAACAAAAAGATGGCACCCTTCTTGGCCATGTTCTTGCGCTTGGTCCACGGCCGCCACCGCCTCTTGCTCCGCCACGGCCTCCGCCTAGACTGGCGCCCGTTGCTTGAGCAGCTCGCCGTCGGCCACTTCTCCCAGCGCGATGCCCTCGTCGAGCCCTTTGAAAGCAAGGACACTGCGCTGTTGATGCGCCTCGCCTTGGCCGCCGCCAGCTTCTTCGAGCCCGGCGCCGTGCACCCCATCGTGCTGCACACCTTGGCCCAGTTCCTGCTTACCAACGCTAGCCACGCCGCTTTGGTGCTCGGCGCCTTGGTGCCCTTGACCTTCGAGCCCGGCCACGACGTCCGCACCTACCTCCCCCTGGTGTTCGCCACCTGGGACTTGGCCATCAAGGTCAAAAACACCAGCGCCCACATGGCGCTGTTTGTTGGCGCCGTGTGCGAGCGCTACTTCCAGACGGTCGCCCACGCCGAGCACACCGCTCCCGGCACCGCCCTCACACGCTACCCCCTCTCGGCCCACGGCGTCTTGTCCGAGTCCCAGTTTGTGTTTGTGCTCCTGCTGATGCTCAACTCCCTCCACATCAACACCGACGTGTTTGGCCTGCCTGCCGGGGGCTCCTCCAGCGCCCCCGGCAGTGCCACCGCCATGATCTACTCCATCAACGGCCCCCTGCTGTTGGCGCCCGCCGGCGTCTTGGACCAGATTGCCACCGCCTGCAACGCCATCCACAGCTACGTCCACCCCAGCAACTCCGGCTCCTGGACCAAACACGTCGCCCGCTTCATCGAGCTGTTGGTGCTGGTGTTCCACAAGCGCTTCAACTTGGAAAACCACGCCGACTGCACCGACGACAATGCCTTGCGGCTGCTCCCGCCCCTGGCCCGCCTCACACCCGCCGTTGTCGAGCGCTTCGTCGAGATCGTCCTCCCCTTGGTCACCACCGGCGTCCAGTCCAAGCTGTATGAGGCCGCCGAGTTGTCTGTCCGCCTGCTCGCCGCCCTCGCTCATCTCCTGCCCGTCCAGGTGCTTCTGCGTGTCGTGCCTGATCTCTACGACCTGTTCGAGGCCACCGACTCGCTGCACCGCGTCGATGCCGCCGTGCGCCAGACGAGCGCCTTGGTGCGCTACTTGGTGGAAACCCCGGTGTTCCGCTGCCACGCCGTCCGTCTCCTTCTGATGAGCGTCGCCGGCATCGACTCAAACGACCTCTTCAAGACGCTCGTCGTGTGCAACTTGTTCACCACCACTGCGCTGTTCATTCCGTTTGCCGACCTCTCTGGCGGCTTGCTGGACTCGCTGTTGGCAATGCAGGTCACCGAGGCGCACCTCGAGTGGTTGCGCGCCCGCAACGCCGCCCAGTCCCGCGACCTGCTCCCCCCGTTCGAGCTCGACAGCGAAACCGAGGCACAGGCCCTTGCTCTGAGCACCAGTGCCTTTGGCGAGCTTCTCAAGTTGTTTGTCGCAAAGGTGTTTGCCCTCTTGGAAAACATCCCCGAGGCGTCCCCCAACAGCATGCTGCCCGAGCGCGCCGTCTTGTTGTGGTTGCCCAAGTGCGTGCAGCGCGTCGTCGAGCTGATGCTGGACCCCATCTTCAAGCTGTTTGCCGACCTGCTCTTGGAGTTTGTCGGCGACAACGTGCTCCACAACGCTGTCGACGCCGTCGGCACAATCTGCCGCGCCGTCGTCAAGCGCGAGCGCAAGCTCTTGCCGTTGTTTGTTCGCATGTGCGTGCCTCGTATCCGCGACGAGATGAACGACGGTGCCGCCCTGAACCCTGGCACCGACGACGTGCCTCCCCGCGACCGCGCCCTCCAATGGTACCTTGTCGTGTTGGCGTGCTGCCTCGAGGACGCCGGTGCCGCTGTTCTTCCGCATGCGTCGGAGTTGGTGCTGATCATCGAGCTTCTCCAGCGCTCTGCACACGGCCCCATCGGCACCGAGGCGGGCTTGCTTATCCGGCAGTTGCTCTACACAACCACCACCGTGCGGATCGAGGAGCTGCGCTTGGTGCTGCCCCGGTACCTTGAGCAGCACGGCTACTCGCCCGCTCTCTGGGGCGCCTTCCAGTTTGATCCCGCCCGCCTTGACCCCAGCGTGCTCGACTTCGAGTGGCACGTGCCGAGCGAGGAGGAGGTGGCCGCCGCCGTGTCCGCCTTCGAACAGGTGGTGGACAACGGTTTGAGACGGCTCCACGAGGCTGTCGAGAACCAGACGTCCGCCAGTGCCGACGCTATCCGCACCCAGCTTGCGTTCCTCGCCTCCGCTGTGTCGGGAATCGCCGCCTTGTTCGACCCCGCATACCACTTGTTTGCCGAAAAGGCCAACATGGACAGCGAGCAGCGGCAAGTGCTCCACGCCCGGCTTCTGGCGTTGAAGCGGTTGCACGAAAGCGACCGCGTTGCGGTGCTGCGGCTGCTGTCGCCCGGCGAGTGGCTTTCCGAGACTCCGGGCTCGGCTCTCCCACTGCGCCCGTCGCTGGTGGTGCCAGCATTGGCCGACGGCGAGACCCCGCTGAGCAGCGGCACTCCCGCCCCCGAAATCGCCACGCTGGACGACACCGCTATCGGCGAGCCCGTTGGCGATCCCGAGATCGAAGAGGACGGGAGCGCAGGCGACGCCATCCGCGGGCCTGGTGCCCTGCGGCCCCACACACCGGCACCCGCCTCCCACCCACTGAACCCCGGCACGCCCGGGGCGGACGCGGTGCTGCTGTTCATCAACCAGTTGCTGAACCACCGCGAGCTGAAGCTCTACTGGAGCGGCTACCACTTTGGTGTCACCGCCATCGAGCGCTGCGGCCATCCGGTGTACGCGCGGCTCCACCAGGCGCGTGCGCGCATCGGCACCGCCTTGGTGCTGTTGGAGCTGCACTTGGCACAGCACGCCCACCACGACGTGCTGTTGTACAAGGCATGGATCCACGCGGCTCGCGCGTGGTTGTGTGACGTGGGCCGCGACTCCGACCACGACCTGCTGGCGACCCTGTACCGCTACTTGCAGCTGGTGCAGCACCTTCTGGGCATGCGGAAGCCCTTCACGCGCCCGAGCATGGCCGCACGCCTCGAGTCGTACCACCGCAAGCGCGCGGGGGTGCGCTTGGGCCACCGTGCGGGACTGTCTGCCGACCGTGTGTTGGTGGAGCGCATGGCACGGCTCTGCTGTCTGCCGTATGCAGACGTGGCCTCTACAGCGGCGGCGCTGGTGGTCGAGGTGTTGCTGCGGGTGTTGACCATGCGCACCACGGTCTTGGACACGGTCTTGGGGGGCGTGCGTGCCGCCGTTGCCTCGGAGGACCCGTTGCTGTTGGTGCTGGCGCTCCTGGTGCTTTCGTCACCCGCAGTGCTGCGCTACATTGCCCGCGACAGCTCCCGTATCGAGCTGTACTGTGCGTTGGCGTTCCAGTTGATGGGCCACGACCACCACCACGTGGCGCAGTTGGCGGAAAAGATGGTGGACCGCGTGAGCCGCTATGTGCTGGCGCCGCTGAGCGTGTGTGTGGTGGACACGGCGGTGCTTGCAGCGATCCGGCCGCCGGGCGCGTGGGTCGAGGACTGCGTGGGCGCGGTGCGTGGCGCAAAGCTGCACAGGCGGACAGTCATCATGGCAGCCTTGGGGGCGGTTGAGAGCCTCGCGTTGCGTGTGCACGCTGAGTCGCTGCACTGGCGTCTGCAACACCTCAGCTTGCGGTTGGTTCTGCTGGTACAGCAGGACTTGGAGGTGGAACTGCGGGGCGAGCTGTTGGCGGCGTTGGCGGCGGGCGTGGCCTCCTCTCACCCCAGCATCTCCGGCACTGCGGTGCGGGGTGTGAACGGCGTCCTCTCCAAGGCGTACGACATGGGGTTGTGCGACTACAAGTTGGAACGCTTGCTGCAGCTCCAGCAGAGCCCATGGGTGAGCACGGTGGTGGACACGGCGGCAGCCGGGGAGGGGTGGTTTGCGGCTGAGATGGCCAACTCTGAGAGCCCCCGGTGGTTTGTGGACACGCACCCCGCAAACGGGTGGCTTGCGTGGGACGATACATTCACAGCGCTGCGTGTGGAGCCGTTTGGCTTGCAGGTGAACGAGCACGACGCCACAAGCCTCCGGGCCATGGGGGAGGTGTTGACCCGCGAGTGGCTCGTGACGCTCACGAACGGCTTTGTGGCGGCAAATGACCAGGAGGCCATGTTTCAGGGCACCCACATGTTCTTGTACCTGTTGGTGGTGCAGGTGGTGGCGAAGGGGTTTGCGTCGCGCTTGACGCTTCTGCAGATGGTGCAGGTGTTGGAGGAGATGTACGTGGCCGACGAGAAGAGCGTGCATGTGGTGGTGTGCGAGATGTGCGTGGGCATGTTGGTGGCATGCCGGGGTGTTGATGCCGGAACGGCGCTGGTGCTCCAGGAGGCGGTGGGGGCGACAGTGCAGCGTGTGTTGGATCAGGACCTTTCGCCCGACAACCGTGGTGTGTGGCAGGTGTTTTCGCGGTTTGTGCCCATGTACTTGGATCCCCGGCGGCTGTTGGGCGTGCTGCGGCAGTTGTTGGGCTTTGAGGTGGACAAGGAGCTGGACGCGGCCTTTGCCACGGCCACGCGCGTGCTGTTGTGGAAGACGTTTCTCAAGCTGGCGAGCTGGCGCACCGACGCGGCCACGATGGCGTCGGTGCTTGCCAGCTGCTTTGCCAATATCGACCACCCGTACCAGGCGGTGCGAGAGCAGATTGCCGGAACGATGGCGGTGGTGTGCTGCCAGGCGCATCCCTCGTACGCCAACGTGGTGCTGTTTGTGGCGGCCGTTCCTGCAGACGGGTCGCCGTTCTGCGTGATGGAGCTCGAGCCTGGGTTCATGCAGCACATCACGGCGGCGTTTGACAGGGTGGAGGTGTGGCGGACAACGGAGGTGGCGGGCGCTGGGCTCACGCCGCAGGAGACGGTGCGGACGCGCTACATTGCCGGCGCGCGCACCTTGTTGTACTGGGTGCGGCTGATGGCAAGCACGCTGCGGCTGATCTTGCTCGAGCCGCTTGTGGCGCGGCACATCTGGCCGTTCTTGCTCCGGCTCAGTGCCATGAAGGACGTGTGCACGCTTGCGAGCATCCGGCCGCAGCGGGTGTTTTTGCGGCTTGCGCAATTGCCGTACGCGCGGTGGCAGCTCGACGGTCTCATTGCGCTTCTCGAGCAGACGGCGCAGCACGAGGGTGCGGGCCAGCAGCAGGCGTTGTTGATTGTGCTGGGAGTGGTGCAGGTGGTGTACTTCCGGCACTTGGTGGCCATGTCGCCGGGCCAGCGCGAGCGGTTGTTTGTGCTTGTGTTGGGCATGTGCGAGCACCGGCACCACGAGGTGCGGGAGAGCGCAGCAACGACGTTGACGGGGTTGATCCACGCGCTGCCGCCCCACGAGGTGGGTCAGTTGGTGGTGCGCGTGCAGCAGCAGTGCACCCGGGTGTTGGCACAGCGGCGGGCCAAGAAGACGGCCGCGGCTCCCAGCGACGCGCGTCTTCATGGGGCGACGCTTGGGTTGGGCGCGCTTGTGAACGCGTTCCCGTACGCGCTGCCGCCGCCGGTGTGGGTGCCGCAGGCGCTCGCGCTGTTGGCGCGGTATGCGAGTGGCGTGCCCGGCGTGGTGGGCAAGACCGCCAAGGACACGTTGAGCGGGTTCAAGAAGACGCGCCAGGACACGTGGGCGGTCGACAGCAAGGCGTTCACGCCGGAGCAGTTGGAGGATCTCGAGGGGGTCTTGTGGAAGAGCTACTTTATATAGGGGCCGGAGGGCTAGAATGCAAGCCGCTCTAGCTGGCGAAGAGCCTTGGCGGCGCCGTCGGTTTCGTCCTCGAGAGACACCGCCACCTTGGGCCGCGACGGCTCCAAGGCCTTGAGCAAGACGCAGGCCTGGCAGAACTGGTTGGGGGTGAAGTAGCCGCACTTTTCGCAGCGGTACGCGTCGCGCGCCAGCAACGGGATGGTGCCGTCCGGGTTGGGGCGCGGTGCCGGCGGTGCGCGGCGTTTCTTTTCACGCAACACAAAGTGCTCGCCAGAGTGGATGATGTCGAGGATGCACAGGGGCCGCACGGCCTCAAGCAGCTTGAGCAAGGTGCGGGCGGTGCCGCGGAAGGCCTCGGTGGCGTAGGTGCACTCGGTGGAAAAGTAGTCCAACTGGCGGTAGTGGGCGTACAACACCACCTCCTTCTCGTAGGTGTACTTGAAGGGCTTGGAGCGCTTGATGGGCAGGCCGCTAGACTGGGTGAGAATGGCGCACAGCAGCTCGAGACGGGCGACGTCGCCGCGGAGCAAGTTCATGAGGGTCGTTTCGGCCATGTCGTCGGCGTTGTGGCCAGTGACGACGTGGTTGATGTTGAGCTTGGCGGCTCCACGGTCAAGCGCCTGGCGGCGGAGAACACCACAGTAGGTGCAGCTCGAGCGCACGCCGGCGCACTCGACAATCTCGTCCATCAGCCAGTCGTACAAGTCGCGGTAGCTGACGATGGTGAGGGGCATGTCGTACTGCTGCTGGTTGCGGTGCACGGTGGCAAGCAGGTCGTCGCGGTAGCCCTTGATTCCCTCGTCAACAGACAACAAGACGAGCGTGAGGCCGTAGTCGTGGCGGGCGTTGAGCAACTTGAGCACGTACGCCAACACAGTGGAGTCCTTGCCACCCAGGGCGCCGATCGCGACGACCTCGCCGCGGGCAAAGAGGTTGGCGGAGACGATGGTGTTGTGGACCTCTGTCTCGAAGACGTGGTAGAAGCAGGCGCGGCAGAGCTTCTGGCCGTTCTTGGGGCGCTTCATGACGGCGCGAGCATCGGCACACAAGTCGCACACGGCGTGCGCGCGGGCCGGCATGCTGTGTGGTGGCGCTGGGGCGGTGGGCGCGGCGGTGGACGCGGCTGGAGTGGCGGCTGGCGCGGCTGCCATGTGCGTAGATGGCTTCCCACTGCGCGTAGCCGCGGGCACGTGCATGCACGGTGCAGGAGGGCGGCGCGCAGGAAAAAAAACGCTGAAAAAACGACGGGGGCGCTTCTAACACGCGACCATGTCGAGATTCTTTGCCGGTGGTCTTCTGGACTCCGACTCCGACTCTAGCGAGGAGTTGTTGTCTACTTCTAGCGAGGATGAGTTGATGTCCAGCGGCAGCGACAATGCCGGCGGCGCCGCGGTGGGCGGTGCGGACGACCTGGACGACGAGCTGGACGACTTCCCGAGCGGCGACGAGGACCTGGAGGACCTGGACTCCAGCGACGACGGGCGCGCCCGCACCGGGCCGGCGTACTTTCTCAAGCGCTCGTTCCTCAAGGGCGGGTCCGATCTGGAGGACCTGGACGACGACCGCAAGGTGGTGAAGCTGGCCAAGGACAAGATGTTGGACGAGATGCGCGACACGACCACCGCCCTCACGGAGGCTCGTCGCCGCGACGACTGGGTCGTGGTGTTGGACAACTTTGACAAGTGCCAGCGCTTGCTCGCAAAGAACCAGCTGCGCATCGGCGTGCCCAACTTTTACATCAAGGCGCTCGCGCAGATGGAGGACGCTCTCGCCGAGCAGCAGGAGAAGGAGAAGGAGAGCAAGAAGAAGTTGCCCGCGCTTGTTGCCAAGGCTCTCAACACGTTGCGCCAGCGCTACAAGAAGCAGAGCAAGGAACTTGCGCCCTTGCTCGCCAAGTTCCGCGAGGACCCGGAGGCGTTCGACCAGGACGAGCCCGTGAGCGTGGCGGCGTCGTCTGCGGCCACGCCTGCGCCCGAGGCGGCTCTGGGCCGTGCCGGCGCCAGCGGCTCCGCGGCCATCTTCACGGTGCTCCAGACGATTGCCGAGCTGCGCGGCAAGAAGAACGTGGACCGCCTGCAGCAGATCCAGGAGCTCGAGAACTTGCTCGCCGACGCCACTGCGCCGTTTGAGCGCATCCTGGTGTACCTCATGCTCATTCCGATCCGGTTCGACGTGCTGGCCAACCAGGCGTTCATGGCGACGGAGGCGTGGCTGAAGTTGGTGGCCAACATCTCCGGGCTCTACGACGTGTTGGAGCTGTGCACGGAGCTGTACCAGTTGGTGGAGACGGCGGAGGCGACCGACGGGTTGAACATCCCGCCGCAGCCCAACGCTCAGGGCGTGCGGGAGATGTTGGGGTCCGGCGGCGGCTTTGTGGAGCGGCTCGACGACGAGTTCGGGCGTCTGTTGCAGTACATTGACCAGCACCTGAGTGAGTACACCGAGCGTCTCAAGGACGAGCCGTTGGTGTACGGGCTCTTGCTCCGGGCCCAGTTGTACGCGGAGGCCACGACGCCGGCGGCGGAGCGGCTGCTGCTGCGGGGCGAGCAGTTGGCGCGCACGCTCTTGCGCCGCCTCCTGCACGTCTACTACAAGCCGGCGCTGTTGGTGTTGCTTGGCGACCAGAGAGCGTGGACGCTGCTCCCGCAGAAAGACGCGGACCTGAGCGTGGTGGCACGCCCGCAGAAGGACGCGGACGCGGACGTGTACGGCGCCGAGCTTGTGGACGGTTTGTGCAAGGTGTTGTACCTGCACACGAACCTGATCTTCCGCAAGCGCGCCATGTTGCTGCACATCTACTACTACGCCAAGAACAACCAGTTCTACAAGGCGCGGGACATGTTCCTCATGCTGCACTTGCAGTCGACGATCCACACGCTGGAGCCGCAGGTGCAGGTGCTCTTCAACCGCGCGCTTGTGCAGTTGGGGCTCTGTGCGTTCCGCGACGGGCTTGTGGCGGAGCTGCAGCAGATCTTGGCGGAGATTGCGACGCTGCCGCGCGCAAAGGAGTTGCTCGGGCAGGGTCTGCAGAAGCACTCTGGGAACACGCTGGTGGCGGACCGCCAGCGTACGTTGCCGTACCACATGCACATCAACCTGGAGTTGTTGGAGGCGGTCTACCTCACTGGGTCGATGCTTGTGGAGGTGGCTGTGGTGGCGCAGACGCTGGGCGATCCGCGCAAGCGTGTGCTGGCGGCGAAGCTGTTCCGCCGGCAGTTGGAGTTCTACGACCGCCAGTACTACACCGGCCCGCCGGAGAACACGCGGGACACGATCTTGCACGCAGCCAAGGCGTTGCAGCGCGGAGACTGGCAGAAGGCGCACGAGTGGTTGTGTCTGATCAAGATCTGGCTGTTGTTCACGGACGTGGAGGGCGTGAAGGACATGTTGCGCACCAAGGTGCAGGTGGAGGGGTTGCGCACGTACATCTTCACGTTCAAGCTGGCGTACGACACGTTGCTGTTGGCGTTCCTTGCGAAGCAGTTTGGCATGCTGCAGGAGGACGCGACGGCGGTGGTGACGCGCATGATCCACGCGGACGACTTGTGTGCGCGCCTCGACCAGAAGACGCAGCTGGTGGTGTTCCTTGCGGACCAGGAGTTGACCAAGTTGCAGGAGTTGGCGCTCACGTTGACCGACAAAATCGGGCAGTTGGCGGAGAAGAACGAGCGGATTGCGGCGGGGGGGCACATGGGGCCGCCCCGCGACCAGAAGCAGCAGCACAAGCAGTACGGTGCCGCTGCGGTGACGCAGAAGACGCGGTAGAGCATGGAGTACAGCAAAGAACAAATCGTCGAAGCCAGGGGCGGGGTGCGTCGGAGTGCCGCGGCGTCGGGGTGCTGCGGCGGCAGCCTGGCGCGTGCCCCGCGAAATCCCCGTTGTCGACCCGCCCAACACGACAAGAATATGCGGCGTAAAGCGGCGCACGCACGGACCTGCACCCCACAGCTTCCCCGCAGCACGCCGCCGCAAGCCGGCCGAAAGTCCGCATGCCCGGCGCACCCGTGCACCCCGGCGGTTCGGCTGCCGGCGGCAGTTAGCGCCGGCTTCCCCACTCGTGACGCTGGCGGGGCACCGGAGCAGCGGAATCGCGCAAACCCCACCCTGGCTCGGCGCCGTATAAGAGAGGGCTGTGCCGCCGGCCGCGCCCGCCAGCCATGATCCCCAACACGTACGCCGCACTCACGCTCGACTCGTCGCCGGAGGCCCTCCGCACGCTCTTTGACGAGACGCTCCCGCTCCCGTTCCTGCAGCTTGCGCGCCTGGTGCCGGTGGAGGGCACCGAGGAGCCGGGGCTCCTGCCTGTGTACCGCAACAGCTTGTCCACCCTGGTGGTGTACAACACGGTCAACGCAAGCCTCCAGACCTACTACGACATGTGGAAGAACGCGGTGCGCTTGTGGCCCGACAACAGGTGCATCGGTGTGCGTCCGTTCGACCACGCCAGCCGCACCTTTGGCAGCACGCCGCGCTGGCGCACGTTTGCGGAGACGGACCGCTTGGTGCAGCAGGTGGGCAGTGGTTTGCGCCACGTCTACCACCTGCTGCAGTTCTACACGCCTGCGCACACCAAGCTCCGCCAGGACATTGTGGGGCTCTACTCGCCCAACCGTGCCGAGTGGCTGGTGGTGGACTTGGCGTGTCTGCTGTACTCGTTCGGCACCACGTGCATGTACGACGTGTTGGGCAAGGACCTGCTGTTGTACATTCTTGAGTTGACCGACGCGCCGATCGTGGCGTGCGCCGGCGACAAGGTGGAGTTGTTGTTGGACCTCAAGCGCCTGAACCCGACCGAGACGCGCCACTTCATCGTGGTGGTGCTGTTGGACCCCTTGCTGCGGCTCCTGCCCACGCTCGTGGCCGAGGCCAAGGACGTGGGCATCGATCTCTACGACTTGGACACAGTGACCGAGTTGGGCGCGGCGCACTTGATTCCCGAGCAGCCGCCGACCCCGGAACACATCTTCACCATCCTGTTCACGCTGGGCACGACCGGCGCCAACCCCAAGGGCGTGGAGTTGGTGCACCTGAACTTTGTGGCGCTGATGCTGTTCCTCCTCACCCATCTCCCGCGACCCAAGAACGCCGTCAACTTTGCCTTTCTTCCGTTGGCGCACTTGTTGGAGCGTGTCACGACTGCCTTTTGCCTCGTTGGGGGCATTGGCGTGGGCTACCCGGCGCTCCACGAGTGGGAGACGGCACCGGGGCAGACGCCGGCAGCGCGCGACGTGCTCACGGACTTGATCGACGACTTGAAGGCGTACAAGCCGTACTACGTGACGCTGGTGCCGCGCATCTTTTCCAAGGTGGAGCTGTACATCAAGGACCGCATCCAGCACCTCCCGGGCACGGAGCGGCACTTGTTGGAGCAGGTGATCAAGCGCAAGGAGCACTTGCAGGGAGTCGCAGACGGCGCCCGGGGCGCAACTGTGCACGACCAGACAGTCATCCAGCGGGTGCGCAAGTGGGTCGGCTTTGACAACGTCGGCATCTGCTTGACGGCAGGCGCGCCCATGACGAAGGAGCTGATTGTGTTTCTCAAGGCATGTCTCAACATTGGCATCACGCAGGGCTACGGGCTGACGGAGTTCACCGCCACCATGTGCTGCTCGGACCCGTACGAGAGCAGCCCGGGGCTGAGCGGTCCCACCGGCTTGTTCTGCGAGATGCGGCTCCGGGACTTGCCCGAGATGGGCTACCGGTGCTTTGACGTGGACAACACCGGGTACATCAGCGGGGAGGTGTTGTTGCGGGGTCCGCAGCTGTTCGTGGGCTACTACAAGAACGCAGAGGAGAGCGCCAAGTCCATTTCGGAGGACGGGTGGTTCAGCTCCGGCGACGTGGGGCGGTTGACGCCGGACGGCCGGATCTACATTATCGACCGTGTCAAGAACTTGTTCAAGTTGGCACAGGGCGAGTACGTGGCGCCGGACCGCATCGAGAACAACTACATTCTGCTGCTGCCGCAGATTGCCCAGTTGTACCTCCACGGCGACCTGCTCCAGCTGTACGTGGTGGGTGTTGTGGGGTTGAACCCGGAAACCATCTTCGAGTGGGCGGAGCGGGAGCTTGGCGTGAAGCTCGAGCTGGAGCAGCAGGCGTTGGAGGAGTTTCTGAAGCTCGAGGTGCGCCAGCGCTTGCTCCGGCAGATGAACGACCAGGTGACGAGCCAGGGCTACGACATCCAGAGCTACGAGAAGTTGCAGAACATCGTGTGCGAGTTCAACCCGTTGACGGTCGAGCGCGGCGTTGTGACACCGAGCCACAAGATGAAGCGCGCCATGGCTGCCCGGTTCTTCCGCCCCGCCATCGACCAGTTGTACGCGGAGGGGTCCATCTTGAAGGACGCCAAGTTGTAGCCCGAATTGGATATTGTCACGTGTGTCTTTTGCTGGCATGGGCGAGGGCGGGGAGAATGCAGCGGGCGCCGCGCGGAGCGGCCGTCCGGAGAGCGCCGGTGCGCTGCCGGGGGGTGGAGGCGGCGCGGCGGGGGAGCCTGTCGGTCTGCCGCCGCTGGACGGCGCGCCGGATGCGTCGGCGCCGCAGGGCGAACCGGCACCGCAGGATGATGACCCGCTCCGCGTCAAGGAGCTTGCACTCCGGTTCGACTACCTCCTCTACCGCCTCCAGGACCACGTCACCACCGTGCTGCAGGAGGCGGTGGAGCGGGTCGAGAACAAAAACAACCTCACGCGCTTCAACGACCTCCTCAACATGGACGAGCAGATTGCGTACCTCCAGCGGCTCCTTGTGAGCTTGCAGGCGATCGACGACGACATCGCCACGATCCACCAGGTGTCCGACATCATTGCCGGGTTCCGCCAGCGCATCAGCGACGTCGAGCAGGCGCTCGCGGGGTAGCGCGGCGGCCCGCCCTCTCAGCCGCGGCCGCCGCTGCACATCCGTCTTTTTCATGCACTTTGTCCTCAACGTCATAGCCCACGGCGAGGAGCTCCCGGCCGGCGCGGTCGCCGCGGTGGCGGCGTTTGCGCTGGGACAGCCGCACGTGCGCGATGTGGTCACGCGCCCGCTCCACCCGCAGCGCGCCGTCGACGTGGCCTTTGCCGTCGACGCCGCACACGCAGCGGCGCTCGCGGCGGCTGCCAAGACACACTCGTTCCCCGCGGGGGTCGACGTGGCGCTCCTCGAGGACGACCGCGAGTGGCGGCGCGCGAAGCAGCTCTGTGTGTTTGACATGGACCTGACGCTCATCTACCAGGAGGTGATTGAGTTGATTGCGGCGTACGCGGACGTGGAGCCGCAGGTGGCGGAGATCACGACGCGGGCCATGAACGGCGAGCTCGACTTTGCGGAGCTGTTGGCGCAGCGCGTGGCGTTGTTGCGGGGCATCCCCGCAGGCCGCTTGTGGGACGAGTTGAAGCCCAGGTTGGAGCTCACGCGGGGCGTGCCCGAGTTGTGCCGCGCTTTGAAGAAGCTCGGGTGCGTCACGGCGGTGTGCAGCGGGGGCTTTCTCCCGTTGGCGCAGCACGTGCAGCTGGTGTTGGGACTTGACTACGCCTTTGCGAACGTGCTCGAGGTGGACGAGGCCTCGAACACGCTTGCGGGCCGCACGGTGGGCGAGGTGGTGGACGGCGCCAAGAAGGCGGAGTTGTTGTGCCGCATTGCCGACGAGCGGGGGATCGACCGGCGCCGTGCCATGGCGGTGGGTGACGGGGCCAACGACTTGTTGATGATGGGCGAGGCCGGCTTTGGCGTGGCGTGGAACGCCAAGCCCAAGGTGCAGCAGTTGGCGCCGTGCAAGTTGAACACCAAGCTGATGGCGGACATCTTGTACGTGTTGGGCTACACCCAGGAGGAGGCAGAGGCATTGACCCAGTAGAACGGGAATCTAGACACGCACCACCTCGCCGCGGACCAACCCGATGACGGAGTTCATCAACAAGATCTGGTCGCCGACCGCCACGTCCTTCACCAGCAACGGGCCCTCCTCGATCCAGCCCTGCTTCAAGGCCCAGTTGCGGGTGGTGCCGCACACGCCGCCACTGGAGAGCGGCGGCGTGACCCAGCGGGCGACAGCGCCGTCGGGTCCGGGCTTGCCGTGGCACACGTTGCAGATGCTCGCCTCGAAGATCATGCCGCCGGAGTTGTAGATCAACACCTCCTGCTGGGAGCCATCGCCCTGCAAGTTCTCGGCGCGCGCCTTGTCGTAGTGCTCGCGCTTGGTGGTCTTGAGCAGCGTGAACGGCAGGATGTCCACCGGGTTCTTGGCCACGACGACCGGCCACACGACGACCGGCTGCGGCGTCAACCCTGCCGTGAGCAGCTGCACCGGCACCACCTCGAACAACTCCAAGCGCACCTCGCCGTCCGGGTTGATGAAGACGCGCATCTTGTGGGGCTGGGCCCGCGCAGCTGGCTCGAGCGCCATCACCGCCTCGTGCACCTTGTCGACCAACAACTGCGGCAGGAGCTCGAACTCCCAGCCAAAGTAGGCGAGCGAGAAGTTGATGCGGCGCACGTGCTCGTTGTAGAGAAACACCTTGGTGGAGTCGACGCCGCTCGACCCCGTGGGGTCGGCGGAGGGGCGCACCACCTCGGGCGGCGTCCACTCGGGCGCCACGCCGGGCAACAGCGGGTCGTAGCGGAGCGCGGTGAACACCTCAAAGCCGCCGGCCGCAAAGGCCGGCTCCACCCGCAACAGCTGGAGGTGCGCGGCCGCCAGCGTGTACTGGTCCGCGGAGGTCATGGGGAGAAAGAGTCATCGCACAATGCATTGGTCTAGTGGCACGAGAGGCCGCGCGCGGCGGGGCCGCCCCACACGTAGTTGCCGAGCGCGGCGCCGGCCACGGTGGCTGCCATGTACCACCCGTTGTACGTCATGAACACCAACATCAACATGAACGAGTAGCCCACCAAGAGGCCGTAGCGGAGCGCCAGCAGCACGCGGTTGTGGCGGTCTGGGCGGTTAGTAGCAAGCAACGGGCCGGACGCACCGGAGCACGTACCCTGTGCCAAGTCGAGCACGGCGGAGCGGGCGCGCGCCCACTCGTAGCCGGCCGCGAGCACCACGAGCAGCGCGAGCGTGAGCACAAACCCGAGGGGCGTCTTGACGTGCCACCACTTGAACACCACGCACGTGTTGTGCCAGTCCCACGTGAAGGTCATGCTCATGGAGCACATGTCTCCGTGTCCGGGCATCGAGTGGTCCATGGGGGCGGTGTGGGGCGCGGCGGGGGGCTCGGTTTTAAGGGCTCGATTGAGCGAATAATGCCGTGTTCGGAGCAGGTGAAATATCGCCCCTCTCACGCTACTTTCCTCGCCGCAGCCGGGCCATGGTGAACTTCCTCAAGAGCCGCTTCACGTACGAACACGACTTTGCCACCGTGCTGTTGGCGTACCTCAACCGGTACCCGAACCCGTACGCCGGCCACGTCGAGCTGTGCGACACGTTGGAGCGCCACGTCGCGCCCGACGGCCGCTTGTCGGTGACCCGGCTCATTGCCAAGACCGGCCGCCTCCCCAAGTTCATCACCTACCTCGTGGGCGAGGTGCACAAGCTGTGGATCGTGGAGAAGGTGCAGATCGACCCGCGCGGCCTGATGCAGACGTACACGCGCAACTTGGACCACACGCGGGTGTTGGTGATTGAAGAGTTGACCTCCTACAGCGCGAACCTGCGCGGTGCCACCGACGTCAAGCTGTCGGTGCGGGTCACCTGCGGCTTCAACCGCTTTGGCATCCGCGAGCGCTTGGAGCAGTGGACGCTGACGCGGATGACCGACAACTTGAAGCGCAGCAGAGACGGCTTGAGCTTTGTCATGGACCAGGTGAAGGCGAGACGCACCCAGCTCGCCACTGCATAGGGAGCCCGCGGGCCCGGCGCCGCCCACGGAGCCTCTCCCACCACATGGGGCGTTCCCCGACTCACATATATATAGAACCGGCGCGGCGGGAGGGCGCCGGGTGCGGGCGCTGGGCGCGGGCGCCGGTGCAGACGCCGGCACGGCCACGGCCCGGAGCCGGCTGTGGTTGCCAGCCGTATCCGCTGCTGACAAAGCCCGCCCAGCACTCACCCCACCCAAACCCCCCGCCGCTGACTAACGCGACGCACGTGCCACACCCGACAAACCCGAAACGCTGCGCTTCGGCGGCTGCAGCTGCGCACCACAAACGGAGCCGGCACCCGTCCTGTCTCTTCCCCGAGAACACGCCATGCTGTGGAATGGCTTGAAGAAGGCGATCAACCGCGCGGGCACGCAGGTGATGATCAAGACGGGCCAGGTGGAGCAGAGCGTCGACGCGGAGTTTGACGCGGAGGAGCGCCGCTTCCACGCCATGGAGGAGATGAGCACCAAGCTCCACAAGGAGCTCAAGCACTACTTGGATCTGCTCCGGCTCATGACCAACTCGCAGCAGCTTGTGGCGCAGACGCTCGATCTGTTTTTCGAGAGCCCGCTTGCGCCGCTCACGGAGGAGACGCCCGTGCGCGAGCGCGACGGCGTGCTGAAGCGCTATCTCCAGGCGGCGGAGCAGCTCAACCGCAGCGTGCTCGAGGACTTGGACGCCCCGTACCGCGAGAGCGTGTTGAACCCGGTGGCGCGTTTTAACAGCTACTTTGGCGAGATCAACGACGCGATCCTGAAGCGCAACCACAAGCGGTTGGACTACGACCATTTGCGCGCCAAGGTGAAGCGGTTGACCGAGAAGCCGAGCGACGACGCGGAGAAGCTCCCGCAGCTCGAGCGCGAGTTGCAACAGTCGCAGCAGCAGTACACCAGCCTCAACATGCAGTTGAAGACGGAGTTGCCGCAACTCGCCGCGTTGCGCGTGCCGTACCTCGACCCGCTGTTTGAGAGCTTTGTGCAGCTCCAGCTCCGGTTCTTTTCGGACAGCTACCACACGTTGGACGCGCTCCAGCAGGACATGGACGCCCAGACGCGGCAGGACTATGTCGACGGCACGTTGGGCCTGCGCGTGGAGGACGTGCTCCACAAGATGCGCGAGTTGAACATCACCGCCATGACGGAGTAGGCGGGTATTATGTAGTGTTATGACGACGAACGGGCTAGGGGTCTCTTGCGGGCGGGCGGCGCGGGTGGCGTGGGCGGGCCGCGAGCCACGCACGGCTCGCCAGACCCGTTCCGTGCGACCGTTGGTCGTGCAGAGACCGCCCATAAATCCCGCCGATTGCCGTGTTTACCCACCGTCCTCATGCCCTCTCCGGACACACCGCAGGCCAAGCAGCCGCACCAGCGCAGCTACAAGGCGTGTCTCAACTGCCGCACGCGCAAGGTCAAGTGCGACTTGGGCAGCGTCGACATTCCCCGCTCCCCGCCGTGTGCACGCTGCGTGCGTGAGCGACGCGACTGTGTGTTTGGCGAGCTGCGGCGTGGTGGCTATGCCCTGGTTGCCGAGGGCAAGCGGCGCCGGATGGAGAAGGCAGCCACCGGACTGGTCAGCCCCTACCTGCACCCCACCGATGCAGGACTGCGGCAGTCGTCGCCGCCGCCACAGCCGCCGCCCTTGCCCCCCATCCAAACCATGCCCTTCCCGGCCCACCACAGACCAGCCAGCCCCGACCAGTCCTTGCCTTTCCCGTCCCACGACCTCCACAAATACTCCACCAACCAACCCGCCGCGGCTCTGGTGGTGCCCACGGCGAGCGACCACAAAACCATCAACTCGTTCCTGGGCGCTCTTCTGTATCTCGCCAGTGCCGTCGGGGAGTTTGGCAAGGAGGACGAGCGCGACCAGATCGACGCACGGCTGCACATGACCAAGTTGGAGGAGAACGCGTCGGAGCCCGCGGCACCCACGAACGTGGCGTCCATCGACGACACTCCCCCCAGCCACGAGACACACAGCAGAGCCGGGCTGCAGGGCAACACGCCGCAGTACTTCCGCAGCGTGCCGCGCGAGATGCCCGAGATCCGCACCACCGACGAAGATCTCCGTCCCGCGCCCCAGACGACGCTCCTGAACGTCTACTACATTGGCTCGCTCGACAAGAAGGGCAACGTGCTCACGGTGGCGGAGGCAGAGTATCTCATCAACTGCTTCTTTGCCCACATGCACCCGTTCTTCCCGCACATCCCCCAGGCACTCCACTCGCTGCTGGAGCTTGCGCGGTATCCATTGTTGCTCGGGGCGATCCTCACAATTTCGGCGCGCTATCACCCGTTGAAACAGGCGGTGGCCAGCGCGGCCGGCACACCGCTGCTGGTGCCCCGCAACGTGGAGGTGCACGACCGGTTATGGGTCTATGTCCAGCGTCTCATTTCGCAGACGGTGTGGTCAGAGGCGCTGACACGGTCGATTGGCACCGTGTTTGCTTTCCTCTTGTTTACCGAATGGAACCCGCGCGCCATCCACTGGCGGTGGACCGACTACGCCACCAAGCCCGACATCTTGCTGCTGGCCCAGGAGGTGGCCGACACGACGGCTGCCCAGAGCTTTGAGGGCGGCGAGGTGATGTTAACTGGGCTTGGCGCGTTACGGCGGCTGGACCACATGTCATGGATGTTAATCGGGAGCGCGGTGCGCTTGGCCCAGGACATGGGGTTCATGGACAGCGACGCGGGAGTGTTTCTTGCGACACACATTCTGGAAACCACCAACGCCATGAGCATCAACAAGCGTCTGATGCTCACGCCAAGTCTCGCCAACATCGACTTGGCTCTGTTTGAGAACGACTGCACGGATGGCCACCCGGAGCCCAGCGGGTGCCACGTGCGCCTTCTGTTCATCCAGCGCGCCAAGATCGAGTTGCTCCAGGTGGTGAGCATTGGCTACGAGTACCTCTACGGACAGGACGCACGGCTCAACGGGTTGACGCACCAGCAGAACCTTGCGGTGCTCGGCATTCTTCTGCCGTTGTTGGAGAAGTGGGCCTCCAAGTACAGCCTGCTTCTCGAGTCCAGCAGCAGGAGCCTCAACCGCAAGGACATGGACCCGCAGCGGCCGGACTCTCGGCGGGCGCAGCAGTTTGCACAGGCGGTTGACATGGAGCTGGTGATCTTTGATTATCACTACACGCGGTTGTACATCTACCTGTTGGCGTTCAACCACGACATCCACACCGGGCGGAGTGGGACGGCGCAGAGCTTTGCTGCGACCGAGGCGGCCATGGCCGGCAGCAGCGGCGACCTCCGTGGCGGGTTTGGCAGCGGAGGCCGGGGCAGCGCGCCCAGCACCACCGGCCTGGGGCGGTTCCTGGAGCGGCTCCGGTTGAGCGACTTGTCGCGGCTGGCCAAGTACGTGCTGCTTGCGTGCCAATCGGCCAAGGAGATGTTAGCGGCGGCGCAGCGCACGCACCGCCTCCGGCTCCTCCGGTTCATGCCAGTGCGGTGGTGCACGCGCATCGTGCAGGCAGTGGCGTTTGCCGTCAAGTGCTACTTGATCATGACGGCGGCACAGCGACAGCGGCACACGCAGGACGCCAGCAGCAGCGGGGCGACCGACCTGGTGGACACGTCGATCTTGCTGTTACTGATGATCAGTCCGGACGAGTTGTTCATGCTCATCCAGCGGGCCGCCATCACCTTGCGCGAGGCGCTGCCGGACGAGTTGCACTTGGCGTCGCGCTATCTGACGATCTTGATGTACTTGTGTTCGCAGGTGAAGCTGAGCAGCTCGGTGCCGTCGCCGCCGCCCATGGCATCGCGGCACAGTGGCTCGGAGCCGCGCACAGGAGAAGAGTGGCGTCCGAGGAGTGGCGCCCTGCCAGGAGCCCGGGCCAGAGAGGAGGCGTTCATGGACCCGCTCATGCACCCTGCGCGTCCCGCGGGCGACGCGGCGTCGCGGGTGCGGGAGCTGGCGTCCATTGCGACCCACAAGCCGCCGGTGGCCGGGGGCCAGGCTGACGGAGACCCTGTGGAACACGATCCGCGGAGCCAGCAGAGTCCCCCGGCGCCGCCGGCGGTGCCGCCCGCGGTGCCGCCGACTTCGATGCTGCAGTTCCCGCTGGCGGACGATGTCTTGTTCGGACAGGGCGACATTGCCGAGTGGTTCAACAACGGGGAGGGCGGGCTCGAGTTTGTGGACCAGTGGACGGAGATGCTCGAGCTGTCCATGACCAAGCACGGCCAGCCCCCCGCGGACGGCGCCCGGCACGTGCCGCACGCGTGATGCCGGAGGCGATGACTGCGCTAGATTACTCATTTGCGGCGCTCAACGAACATGTCGCTAACCCCTCACCTCAAGGCGCTTGTGAGCAAGCCGCCGCTGTTTGCGCCGGAGAACCTCGCGGAGGTGATCCGGACGGTGGCGCGCGGGGAGGCGAGCGATGCGCAGACGGCGGGCGTGCTCACGGGCATGCGGCTCCTCGAGTTGGACCGCGACCCGGTGTTCATCGCCACGGCAGCGCGGGCGATTCTTGAGTTCTCGCTGGTGGTGGACCCGAAGGCGGTGGACGCGGCTGGGTACGTGGACATTGTGGGCACCGGAGGCGACGGGCAGAACACCTTCAACGTGAGCACCTCGGCGGCGATTGTGGCCGCCGGCATGGGCATTGGCGTGTGCAAGCATGGCGGCAAGGCGCTGACGCTGGCGCTGGGGGCCGGGGACATCATGACGCACTTGGGCGTGGACCTTCTGCGGGTCGACGCGGAGCACACGCCGGCGATCGTGGCCGAGAGCAAGTTCTGCTTTCTCTTTGCGCCGACGTTCCACCCGGTGATGAAGGCGGTGGCACCGCTCCGGGCGGGGTTGGGCATCCCCACCATCTTCAACGTGATGGGTCCGTTGTTGAACCCGATGCCGTTGCGCGCGCGCATCATCGGGGTGTTTGCGGAGCTGTTGGGCCGGGTGTTTGCGGAGGCGGTGGTGGCGATGGACCGGATGGCGGGGCGGCCGGTGGGCAGCACGATGGTGGTGTGGGGCGAGTGCGGGTTGGACGAGATCTCGCCGACCGGGCGCACGAAGGTGTGGCGCGTGGGCCCGGAGGGGACCATTGCGACAAGCTACATCAGCCCCGCGGACTTTGGGTTGCCGGAGCACGCGCTCGCGGACGTGGCGAGCGGCACGCCGCAGGAGAACGCGGCAACGTTGGAGCGCATCTTTGCCATGACCGCGGTGCCTGAGGCGGACCCGTTGGTGGACTACATCGTGATGAACGCGGCGGCGTTGGCGGTGGTGAGCGGCGCCGCGAGCGACTGGAAGGACGGCGTGGCCAAGGCCCGGGAGCTGATCACGCTGGGGGCGGCCCTGCGTGCGTTGACGACGTTCGTGGCGAGCACACAGTAGAGCCGGCGCGGGGACCCTTGCGGGCGCCGTTGCGCCGCGGCGGCGTTTCAGCCAGCGATTTGCGGGGCGCTCGCAGCCGACGCGTCATGCACCGCTCGTGTGTTTACCGAATCCCATTCCGCGCCTCGCACCAAACACCTGCGTGTTCCTTTTGTCAGTTTGCTGACCGCACCCGGCTGCTCCCTGCCCCTTCGTTTCCCCCAGCTGCACACCCGGATGCCCACCATGACTGCTGAGGAAGTTGGTGTTTCCCACTTGCCGAACCAACGGTATGCTGACGCGTGGGCGGCGCGACTGGACTCTGATCCACGCGTCGCCAAGGACTCCCCCGACGGCACCGCCGGGCCCGCGGCGGCTCTGCGAGCCGGCGTGCACCTTTGGGGTGCCGCGTGCTGCGGGTCTGCCGCCAGTCCGCCCCTCTCGACCCATACTAACCCGCAGGTACAAGATGGTGACCAAGGAAGGCGCCACGTTCACGATTATGGTTGCCGGCGAGAGTGGATTGGGCAAGCTGACGTTCATCAACACGCTCTTCCAGACGACGCTCAAGGCGCCCGCCGACACAAAGGCGCGGCACAAGCAGGGCATCCACACGACCGTGGGCATTGAGGTGACGCGGGCCGACCTTGAGGAGCGCAACTTCAAGATCCGCGTGAACGTGGTGGACACGCCCGGGTTTGGCGACAACGTCAACAACAAGAACGCGTGGCAGCCGATTGTGGACTTCATTGATGACCAGCACGACCTGATGATGCGCCAGGAGCAGCAGCCCACGCGGGCGCTGCGCAAGGACCTCCGCGTGCACGTGTGTCTCTACTTTATCCGCCCCACCGGCCACCTGCTCAAGCCGTTGGACATTGAGGCGATGAAGAAGATCGGCACGCGCTGCAACTTGGTGCCGGTGATTGCCAAGGCGGACACGTTGCTGCCGCAGGAGATGGTGGACTTCAAGGCTCGCATCCGCCAGGTGATTGAGGCGCAGCAGATCAAGATCTACACTCCGCCGGTGGAGGTGGACGATCAGGCGGCAGCGGACCACGCGCGGCTGTTGATCGAGCTGATGCCGTTCAGCGTGATTGGCGCGGAGGGCGAGGACGTCGAGATCGAGGCGGGCCGCTTCGGTCCCGGCCGCAAGTACCCGTGGGGCGTGGCGGACGTGGAGAACGAGGACCACTGCGACTTCAAGAAGTTGCGGCTGTTGTTGTTGCGCACCAACATGTTGGACTTGATATTGGCGACGCAGGAGTTGCACTACGAGAGCTACCGCGAGATGCGCTTGGACACCGGCGAGCTGCTGCTGCGCCGCCTGCGCCGCACCCATAACCCCAAGTTCAAGGAGGAGGAGGAGGCGCTCAAGAAGTACTTTACCGAGCAGGTGCGTGCCGAGGAGCTCCGCTTCAAGCAGTGGGAGCAGAACATTGTGCACGAGCGCCAGCGCTTGCACAAGGACTTGGAGGAGGTTCAGGCCACCGTCAAGCTGCTTGAGGAGCAGGTGAAGCGGCTCCAGGTGAAGCGCTAGCTGCCCCGGCGCCCGCGTAGCTCGCTTTTTCTTTGTGTACGCGCCATTGCGCGTTTAGTAAACAAACGCGCCAGCCGCTTCTCTCACGCATGCTCAATCCCCGTCCGTTGATCGACACGCCGGGCCGGCGGCGGGGCGCCGGCTACGACTTCACGCCCATCGGCCACGCCCGCCGAGGCGGGGCCGCTGCCACGGCCGCCCCCACGCACCGCATCCCCGACCCCACGCAGTTTTCCGACGTTTCGTTCGACCTCACACACAACGACGACACGTTGGAGGGCGTTGCCGCACCGCTCCGTCTGTTCAGCACACAGTCACAACAGCCCAGCGGGCCCCTGCCCAGCCGCTTTCTCCAGGACGGCTCCGGCCTGGTGATGGACTTGCAGAAGCGCTTGCAGCAGCTGGAGACGGAGAACTACAACTTGAAGATCACTGTGGAGCGCTTGCGGCGCTATCTCGACGCCACTCCGGAGGAACAGCGCCTGTTGCTTGACCAGAACATCGAGTTGCGCCAGAAGGTGATGCAGATGGCGCGCGACGCCGGGACAAGCGGACGCCGCGCCAGCGGCGTCAGTGTCGGTGTCAGCGCCGCGTCCTCCCCGGTCCTGGCTAGGGGCACCGAGACAGTGGCCATGGAGCGACTTGAGGCAGAGCTTTCGGCGGCCCGGCTGCAGATTGCGGCCCTCGAGACTGAGGCTGGCGCCCTGCAGGAGCGTGTGGATGCTGTGCGGGAGCGCGAGGCACAGGTCGTGCGACTCAGAGCTGCGGCAGAGGAGGAGAGAGCCGCCAACGCGCAGCTCCGCGTGGAGCTTGATCAGCTTCGTCGCGCTGCCGACGCCGCTCGTGCCAACGAGGCCCTCCGCACGAACGAGAACTCACAGGCCGCCCGCGAAAAGCAAGCGCTACAGCAGGAGGTGGACCGGCTTCGGCGGCTGGTGGAGGAAGGCCACGATGCATCGGCCTCAGCCCTTGCTGCTGAGCGAGAGGCCGCTAGGGTGCGCGAGCAGCTTGTGGACGCCGAGCGGGAAACTGCCCGTGTCCGGGAGCAGGTGGCAGCGGCGGAGAGGGATGCCGCCAGTGCCAGGGAGCAGCTTGCTGCTGCTGAGCGGGAGACGGGCCGTGTTCGAGATGAACTTGCCATGTCACACGCGGAACTTGGGCGTCTTCGGACCCTGACACCCGCGGTTGACGTCCCTGCCATCCAAGCCAGCCTTGAGACGAGCATGCAGCGGGAGCGGGAGCTTCAGCAGCGCGTTGCCGAGCTTCAGCGCCAGGTGAGCGATGCCAAGCTGGCTGCGGCACGGAGCAGCGGCGTGGAGGAGCGGCGCCGCGCTGCCGAGCTCGAGGATGCGCAGGCGCGCTTCCGCGAGGAGGAGTCCATGCGGCGCGGCGCGGAAAAGGCACTCGAGACGCTCCGCAACCAACAGGCGGCGGCACAGCTGCAGCAGGCGGCACAGCAACAGGAGGCGCTCGAGCAGTTGCGCCAGGAGCGGCAGCAGTTGCGGGACCAGGTGCAGGGTCTCCAGCAGCAGCTTCTCGGCAACACCGACAGCAGCGAGGTGGCGGCACAGTTGCTGCAACAGGTACAAGACCTCACGGAGAAGGCATACTTCTACGAAGACGAGTACGACCGGTTGGAGCAGACGGTGGAGCGGCTCAAGGGCGAGGCAGTGCGCGAGCGCGAAGCAGCAGTACGCAAGGTCGAGACAGCCGAGCGGCGTGCACACGAGGCCGATGCGACGGTGGCCCGCTTGCGTCTGGCACGCGATGCGGCGGTGCGCGAGGTCGACTCGGTGCAGCTGGCACACACCCGTTTGTTGCGGGAGTTTGAGGAGCTTGAGATGCTGCACGCGAGGGCGATGCGCGACTTGGACCAGGCGCGGACCCAGCAGCCGCTGTGGGAGCAGAGACAGCGGGAGCTCGAGTTGGCGACGCAGACGGAGCGGTTGCAGGCGGAGGTGGAGCGGATGCGCAGCGATGTGGGTGTGATGGTGGGCGAGCACCAGAAGACAGTGGGACAGTTGGAACAGCGGCTCCGCGATGCCCAGAGCGCTGCTCGCTCGGCAGCCATGCAGGACGACCTGGACCGGTTGGAGTTGGTGCGGGCACGGGCGGCAGCGGAGAGCCAGGTGCGGCAGTTGCAGACGGACTTGGACCAGGCGCAACAGGCGTTCAACCGGAAGTTGCTGGAGTACGAAGAGCAGGTGCGTGTGGTGCGCGAGCGAGAGGCGCGCGAGCGGGAAGCTGCCGCGCCCGCTCGCGATGGCTACGCCGTACAGTTGGAACGGGAGCTCGAGAGAGCAGCCGCCGCCCACAGGCTGGAGGTGCAGCGGTTGGAGCGGGAGGCGAGCGAGGCGGTGGCGGACATGAAGGCGACGAAGCGCTTGCTCGAGCAGGAGCGGGAGGCACTGGCGGAGCGGGAGGCGCGCGCCAAGCGGGAGGCGCGCGCCGAGAAGAGTGCCGAGGCGGAGCGCGCCGCACGCACCGAGCTAGCCTCGGACTCGCTGACGGAGTGGGAACAGCGCTACCGCGAAGCCAAGAGCGAGTTGCGGCGGCTTGAGAGTCGGTACGACGCGATGAAGGAGGAGCTTGTGGGCAAGTGCCGCCAGTTGAAGGACGCCAAGGCCATGCTTGCGGACGACCTCGAGACGGCACAGCGACAGCTTGCCCGCGTCAAGCTCGAGCCTAAGGAGGAGCCGATCCCGGCTGCTGGCAGCAGCCTCCAGCCGTGGCGGGACCGGCTCCGGTTGTGCGAGCTGCAGCTTCACTACTACAAGGCGGTGCTCTACGACGCCAACCTCCGCGCCGGCGACCTTGCGTTTGCAAACAGCTACGTGATCGCCAGCATCACGGGGCTGAGCCGGATCGTGGGGGACGCGGCTCTCAAGCTCCGCACCGCCGGCGTGTATCCCGAGCGTCCGCGCCGGGTGCTGTTTCGCGGCGTGGCATTGATGGTGGTGGCCATGGTGCGGCTTCAGAGCCGTGGCAGGCGCCACGCGAAGCGCACACAGCAGTTGGGCGAGCTCCGCCGGGAAATCGGCCGGGCCAAGGCCATGTTGGAGTAGTATACTATACATCGCGGTGGGCCTCTAGAACAAGTCGTCCATGTCGTCGTCGTCATCGTCGTCGTCCTCCTCGTCCTCGCCGGCTGCCTGCAGCACGCCCTTGTTGTCGGGCTGTGCCGCGCGGTCTTCCACCAGCGCGAGCTGCATGCGCTTGGCCTCCAACAACTCCTGCACCTTGTGGAGCTCGCTGTTGGCGTTGTGGCCCACCACCACCAGGCCGTGGCGGAGCTGCTCCTGTTTCCGCGTGACGGTCTGCTCCATGTCCCGAATCTCCTGCTTGAGGCGGGTCTTTTCCTGGCGGAGCTGCACCGCCTCGGGACTGAGGTCTTCGTCGTCCTCGTCGTCCTCGTCGTCCTCGTCCTCGCCGTCGTCGTCCTCGTCGGCACCGTCGTCGTCCTCGTCGGCCCCCTCCTCTGCCAACGCCTCCTCAAGCTCCGCCTCCAACGCGTTGTCGTCAATCTCCTCCGCACCGTCGTCAGGCGCGGGCGTGGCTCCCTCGGCGAGCGGCTCGTCGTCGTCCTCTTCGTACGGCGTAGCCGCTGCCAGCGCCGCGTGGGCATCCACCAACTCGTAGTCCGGCATCTCGAGTGCCTCCTCGTCCGCCATGAGCAACTGCTCCACCTGGTTTTCCACCAGCTCAATCACCTTGTTCAGGACGCGCTTGCGGAACCGCCGGCGGGCCTGACGCATCGGCGGTGTGATGCCGTGCGGGTAGTAGTCGTGGCGGTACACATTGAAGCGGAGCGTGGGGTCCGTGATGTCGTCCTCCTTGGCGAGCACGTCGGTGACAAGCAACACCTGGCACACGTCCATGTTCTTGAAGAGGGTCTTGCGGTCAAGCAGCTTGTGGATCTCCACCACCGTGGGGAGGTCGAGGAGCTTGCCCCCGAACAAGACACCCTGGACCATCACCACGGCGCGGCGTGCGTCGCGCCACTTGACGCTCACGCCCAGCATGTCTCCGGACTCGAGCGCCTTGTCGAGGAACGCAAACGCACCGGGCTCCTTGGCCGCAACCTCGTCCGTGAAGCGCACAATGACGGCGTCCTCAATCAACGGGTCGTCCTCGCGGTCGGGCGCTTCCGAGTCAAAGCCCTCGCCGGGAATGCGGGTGGGCTTGACACGGATGCGCGGGACGACCCGCTTGGCCACCTTGCCCGGCTTGAGCAGCAACTTGAGCCCGGCACCGCCCGCGCCCGGCTTGATGGTGAGCCGGGGCGCCGCCGGGGCCTCGCCGCCTGCGGCCGCCGCCTCACCCGCAGCTGCAGCCGGCGTGCCGGCCCCACCTCTAGCGCCGGGCCCGCCCAACTTGAGACGCACCTTCGGCGCCGCAGACAGCGCGGCGCCTGCCTCGGCGCCCGCAGACGTGTCCGCCGCCGCCCCGGCACCCCCAGTCTTCAACTTGATCTTGAACGCCATGTGCCGCAAAGTGTGCCCAGCCCGGTCAGCAGCGCTTGCTCGCCCGCTCAATAGGGCAGGGCGATGCAGGTGTTGGCTTGATCTGCACGAGCTGCATGCGCGGGGGTTACCCGGCCGGCGCGTGCGGCAATTTTCGCCCCGCCACATCCCGCCGTATGCTGCACCCCCACGCTGCTTGCGCTGTTCGCGTGGCCCACCTGTGTAACCGGCGTTTGTGCGTATTATCGGCCACCCGGCGTCCCGGAGTCACCCGACAACCAAGCTTTCACACCCCACACCCCACCATTGGCTGCGTGTGCCTGCAGCCGTGTGCATCCCGCGCCCTGTTTGTGTCTGTCCAGCAACCCACGAGCCGCGCGAGCGCGTTTTGGAAATTCCCACCCGCGTCTTTCCAAACAAGGCCTGGACCCTTGCTGCCTGACAGCCCCCGCCCCACAGCCTCCCAGCGATGGACTTCTCCCAGAGGGCCCCGCCCGCCGAGGAGATCAAGCGCGCCTTACATGTATGTCCAGCGGACTCGCCCGTGCCCCTGTGTGCCCGCGGCTCGCCGCGTTCGTGTTCCGCGCGGCCACGCCCCGTCCCACCGCCCAGATACTAACACCCCAGCAATGGCAGCACCTAAAGCAGCAGCTTGGCAGCAGTGCCCCGCAGAACCCCGAGTTCATCCGCTTGACGCGCTATCTCTCCGAGGCCAACCGCATGGCGCGTAGCGCGCGCCAGGCACAGGCCGGCCAACAGCAGCAGCAGCAGCAGCAGCAGCAGCAGCAGCAGCAGCACCCGCAGCATCCGCAGCAGCAGCAGCAGCAGTGGAGACAGCCGCCGCAGCAGATGCAGCCGCAGGTCCAGCCTGCACACCGTCCTCAGCCACAGACGGCCGCCTCACCCATGGGCATGCCTGGCGCACCCGGCCAGTTTCCGCCCGGAGCGCCCGGCCAGCTCCCGCCCGGAGCACCTGGTCAGTTCTCCTCCGGTGCGCCCGCCAGCCACAGCCGGCTTCCGCCCGGGGCCGCCGCCCAGGCCCAGGTGATCTCCCCGAACCAGCAGATTCTCATCCGTGCACAGGTACAAGCGTTCAAGGTGCTCTCCGAGAACCAGCGGCTCTCCAACGACGTCCACAACCTCTTGCAGAACAGCCAGTATGCTGTGTACAACGCCGCAGCCCGTCTGCGCGCGCAGAACCAGCGTGCGCAGCTGTCGCAGCCGCCGCCGCCGCACCGCCAGCCGTCACAGCCGGTCTCAGTGATGGGCGAACCACTTCAGCCGTCGCTCAGCGATGCGCAGTTGCCGGGCCACCCCATGGGCGGCCTTGTGCACTCCAGCGCGCCGACGCCCACGACCCTCAATGCGGTGGACGATGCCACGCTGCAGGCCGTGACCCAGGCGCTCGGCGTGACAGCCACCGGCGAGCCGCAGAAGCCGGCACCCAGCCTTGTGCCGCCGAATCAGCCGCCAGTGAACTTTGTCAAGTTGCAGAAGCAGCTCGCGGCCGTGCTTAAACAGAAGCAGAGCACCAACCCCAACACGAAGCCGCCGGTGGTGCTCCAAGTGACGGATCCCGCCATCCAGGTCGACTCGTTCACGTACCTCCCCACGGCGTTGAGCACCGGGCGTGCAACAGCCGCAGAGATTCCCTACCTGATGATTGGCTTCAACCCCAAGTTGCGGTTTGTCCGGCCCGGCACCACGTCGTTGGGATTCAACATCCCTGAGATGAAGAAGGCCCGCGAGTTGTCGGTCATGTTGGAGGTGGATGCGTGCTTGGAGGAGTTGGAGGCACAGGTTGCCCGGCAGCACAAGGGGGAGCCTGCGATGGACGCCGTGGCGGAGGAGCGTGTGGAGGAGGAGACACACGCGGAGGAGCACCCCGCAAAGCCGGCGCCCAACATCCACCGCGAGGTGACCGAGGAGGAGGAGGTGGCGACGGACTTGCAGGCGCTCAAGCTTCTCCCGTTCCAGAAGGCGGTCAAGGGCCACGTGTTGCTGAACATGTGGTACGGGCAGCTGATGCTCACAAACTCGCACCCGAACTTTCTTGCGCGCGTGCGCAAGGTGATGGTGAACGACGCGCTCAACACGCACCACTTGTACCTCCAGCAACAGCAGCAGCAGCTCGCGGAGGAGGCAAGCCGCAAGCACGAGAAGCTCACGCTGCTCACGCTGAACTCGATGCAGCTCAACGGGCGCAAGAGCGCGAAGCGCGAGCGGTTGCAGAAGATTGGGCACCGAGTGCTGCACTTCCACGCACACACGGAGAAGGAGGAGATGAAGCGGGTGGAGCGGAACGCCAAGCAGCGGTTGCAGGCGTTGCGTGCGAACGACGAGGAGGCGTACATCAAGTTGCTCGACCAGACGAAGGACACGCGCATCACGCACTTGTTGAAGCAGACGAACCAGTTCCTCGACTCGTTGGCGCAGGCGGTGAAGGACCAGCAGCAGGAGGCGCAGGACCGGATAGCGCCGCGGCTGGATGCCGACGCGGATGCCGATGCAGAAGACGGCGAGGAGGACAATGTGGACTACTACGAGGTGGCGCACCGGATCAAGGAGGAGGTGACGACGCAGCCGACGATCCTCGTGGGCGGGCAGCTCAAGGAGTACCAGCTCAAGGGGCTCCAGTGGATGGTGTCGTTGTACAACAACCACCTCAACGGCATTCTCGCAGACGAGATGGGGTTGGGCAAGACAATCCAGCTGATCTCGCTCATCACGTATCTTGCGGAGGTGAAGAAGGTGCCGGGCCCGTTCCTCGTGATTGTGCCGCTCTCGACGCTCACGAACTGGAACTTGGAGTTTGACAAGTGGGCGCCGTCGTTGAAGAAAATCACCTACAAGGGCGTGCCGAGCGCGCGCAAGATGATGCAGCACGACATCCGCACCGGCAACTTTGTGGTGTTGCTCACGACGTTCGAGTACATCATCAAGGACCGGCCGTTGTTGCTGCGGATCCGGTGGGCCCACATGATCATCGACGAGGGCCACCGCATGAAGAATGCGCAGAGCAAGTTGCTGTCGACGTTGACGACGTACTACAAGCTGGACTACCGGTTGATTCTCACGGGCACGCCATTGCAGAACAACCTCCCGGAGTTGTGGGCGTTGCTCAACTTTGTGCTCCCCAAGATCTTCAACTCGGTCAAGTCGTTCGACGAGTGGTTCAACACGCCGTTCGCCAACACGGGTGGGCAGGACAAGATGGCGTTGAGCGAGGAGGAGACGCTTCTCGTGATCCGGCGGTTGCACAAGGTGCTCCGGCCGTTCCTTCTCCGGCGGCTCAAGAAGGACGTGGAGAAGGACCTCCCCAACAAGGTGGAGAAGGTGATCAAGTGCCGCATGCTGGCGTTGCAGAGCAAATTGTACCAGCAGATGCTCCGGTTCAACCAGTTGTTTGTGGGCGACCTGCTGAAGAAGCCGGTGGGGCTCAAGGGGTTGAGCAACCAGATCATGCAGTTGCGCAAGATCTGCAACCACCCGTACGTGTTCGAGGAGATTGAGAACATGGTGAACCCCACCAACGAGGAGAACAACGACATTTGGCGTGTGAGCGGCAAGTTCGAGTTGTTGGACCGCGTGCTTCCCAAGCTCAAGGCGACGGGCCACCGCGTACTCATCTTCTTCCAGATGACGCAGGTGATGAACATCATGGAGGACTTTTTGCGGTTCCGCGGGTTGAAGTACCTCCGGCTCGACGG
>JAJMSD010000048.1:0-50852 GCA_030558265.1 [Candida] pseudocylindracea
GCTCCGTCATGGCAAAGCACCCGTACACGTTGCGCACGTTGATGGCGTCGGAGTCGATCACCCAGTACTTGTACTGCGCGTCGGTGCCGTTGTAGTAGATGCACTGCTGGTACAAGAGGGTGTTGATGCCGATCCGGGTGCGGAACTGCGGGTCGTGCAACAGCATCATCTCGGACAACTTCTTGGAGAGAAGGGTCTTGACGGAGCTCTTGTTCTGCTCCTCGAGGTACTGCGCAAAGCGGCCGATCTTCTTCACAACGTTCTCGCGCTGCTCGTCGGTGGTGAGGTCGTAGTACTCGGCACCGCTCCTGAGCACGGGGTCCGTCTGGATGATGTGGAGCGCCTGGCGCACCGCCGCCACGTTCTCGGGCTTCAGGCCCTCGAGAAAGAGGTTCATGGCGTCAATGTCGAACGCGGCGTTCGCACGCTCCGCCTGGATCGAGGCGGCCGGGTCGGGGCCCGCGGAGAGGTTGATGGACGCCATGGACGCCGCGGGGGCTGCGGGAGCCGGGGCTTAAGTACCCGCGCGGAGTTCGGCACGGAGGCATCGGACAATGTGGGGAAGTGTGGGGTAGGCGGGTGACGGGCGGGGCTGCGGGGGCAATGCCGGTGCGCGCATTTCGGGCACACCGGGTGCCGGCAGGGAGGGGCCGCCGCGGCAGCGGGCTCCGGCAGGCAAGCAGGCGGCGGCAGGAGCTGTGGCTGCGGGCGGGCACAGGGACCGGTGCGGAGCTGGCTGCGCGCAATTCTGTGTGCGCAAACCGCCAACGCTTGTGCTCCGACGCGATGGACAGCGGAAGGAAGGCGTTCCCTGTGGAGGTTGAGGAGCAGGCGGTGGACTGGGCGGCGGCAACGGCGGCGGCAGACTATCTTGGCATGGTGCGGCGGGAGGCGCGGGACATGGGCTGGGAGGAGACGGCGTCCAGCGAGAGTGCAAGCGAAGGCGAGGACGGCGAGGGGAGCGAGGACGAGAGCCCGGGCCAGCCAGACGGCGTACCGGCTCCTGTGCGGTCCTTCGTGGCCCAGTTTGAGCTGCTCCGGGAGCGCTTCCAGCCCTCGGGCGCGGTGGCAGCACACCCCACGACGAACGCAGAGTGGCGTGAGTTCACCACGGCGAACGAGCCCAGCAACGCGTTTGTGGCGTCGCTCTCGCTCCCAACAACTCTCCGGCTAGTACGCCTTGCGACCAAGTGGCTCTGCAACGACACGTCGGACCGGCTCTCGCGGTGGGTGTTTGCGCTCTTGGTGCGCACTCCCCGCACGCTCACGCCCTCTGACGTGGCGGTGGTGCGGGCGCTCGGGACGAAGGCCGCAAAGCTCGTGCCACGCTCTGCATCGGCACACGCGCGGTGGACCCACCAGGGCGTCGTGGCGGTGGTGGCGCTCTGCTTTGGCCAGCGCGACCTCCATGTAGAGTTCACGTGAGAGTCACGCGCGATGCACGTGAGAGTCACGCATTCTTCACGTGACATTTCTTTGTATTTTCCAGGGCGCATCCGCACGCGTTTCTGCTCCATCGTCCTCTTGAGCTGTCCGTGCCCGCCATGCTGATCACGGCGCAGCTTGACCTGCTCATCAAGACGCTTTCGTCGGATGACCTCAAGACGAAGCACAGCGGCTTCAGCGAGCTTCTCGACATGATCGAGACCTTCCTGGGGCTGCTGGAGTACGAGTACTTTCTCGCCCAGCTCATGCCCGTCTTCGTCAGCCACCTCCAGCTGGTGCCTGTCTCCTTCTCCTCCTCCTCTCCGGAGAACCGTGTCCGCAATGCCATTCTTGAGGTGCTCCACCGCCTGGTGATGAACGACATCTTCGAGCCGTACGCTGCCCAGGTGCTCGACGTGCTCCAGGAGCTTCTCGCCTCCGAGAACGAGGACAATGGCGTGCTCTGCATCAAGATCATCACTCTGTTGCACAAGGCATACAAGCTGACGCTCGAGGACCGTGTGCAGCTGTTCATTGACGTGGTGATTGCCATCTACAAGAACATGCCTGCCGCCGTCCAGGACGCCTTCAACCAGGAGCAGGAGGGCTCGCCGGACCCGAGCGGCCTGCCGCTTTCGATCGACGAGACCCCCCACCGGCAGCTCAAGCCGGCGTTGAACTCGTTCAAAACGGTTGCCGAGTGCCCCATCACGATGGTGTCCTTGTACTCCAGCTACAAGCACCTCGTGAACCTGTCGCTCCCCCAGTTGGTGCCGCACATCATCGACATTCTCCTGCTCCAGGCACGGCCACAGATGGAGGCGCGCGCCGTGGCCGAGGCCCGGGGCGAGCGGTTGACGCTGGCCTCGCCAACCATCAAGAACCGCGCCGATTTCGGCGACTTTGTGCTTGGCCAGGTGAAGGCTGCGTCCTTCCTCGCGTACATCTTCATCCGTGGCTACGCAGCGGTGTTTCTCAAGCAGTACCACACGGCCATCCCCGAGCTTGTGTTGCGGATCCTCCAGGACTGCCCGCTGGAGCTCTCGTCGGCCCGCAAGGAGCTTCTCCACTCCACGCGCCACATCCTCAGCACGCACTTCCGCACCATGTTTCTCCCGCAGTGCGATGCATTGCTCGACGAACAGGTGTTGATTGGCGACGGGCTCACGGCGCACGAGAACCTCCGCGTGTTGGCGTACTCGATGGTTGCCGACTTTATCCACATTGTGCGCGCCGAGTTGAGCCCGGTACAGGTGGTGAAGGCCATCCACATGTTTGTGGGCATTCTCCAGGACGACTCGTTGAGCTTGACGGTCCAGGTCATGAGCTCCAAGTTGTTGTTGAACCTCGTGGAGATTGTCCGCAACATGCCCAACAAGGAGGACACCCGTGGGTTGTTCATGTTGATTATTGATGGGCACGTGAAGCGCTTTGGGAGCTTGAACCGGCGGTACGACGAGATTGTGGGCAGCAAGCCTGCGCAGCCGGCGGCCGAGGGCGACATGGAGGTGGACGCGCCCGACAAGCCGCTTGCGCTTCCCATTTCCGTGGCGCCACCGTCGCCAACACTTCTCAAGGACACGTGCTTCCTCTACCGCTCGCTCTTTACCTTCCTCAAGGCGGTCATCTTTGCCCTCAAGTCCCTGAACCCCCCGCCGCCGGCCGGCGTGGCCCCCGAAACCTGGGGCAACCAGGCGCGCATCTTCTCGCCCGAGGAGGTGTGGATCTTCCAGGCGCTTTTCCGCGAGGGAATCCTCGCGCTCCGCTACTTCCGCGCGCAGCGGCCGGCCGACTCGCCGCCCGCCGCATTTGACATCTCAGGACCCAACATCCCCGTGAACAGCACCAAGGAGGAAAACGAGATCATGGAGTTGTTTGCCACCATCTTCATCCACGTCGATGCGGCCACGTTCAACGAGGTGGCGCAGGCGGAGATGGAGTTTCTCTACGGCGAGATGATTGCCAACCCGGCCCTCCTCCACGTGCCGCAGTTCTTTCTTGCCAATGAGGTGACGTCGCAGAACTTCTCGGGCATCCTCACGGCCTTTGGCAAATCGAAGCTTGCGGAGCTCGGCGACTCGGACGCCGCGCGCTCCAACATCCTTGTGCGTCTCTTCAAGCTCTGCTTCATGAGCGTGAATCTCTTCCCGACGCTCAACGAGCAGGTGATCCTCCCGCACCTCAACAACCTTATTCTCGACCTGCTTGCGCTCACCTCCACCGCCAAACAGCCCCTCGTGTACTTCTACCTCATCCGCACTCTCTTCCGGTCGATCGGCGGCGGGCGGTTTGGCCACCTCTACAAGGAGATCATCCCGCTTCTCCCGTCGCTTCTCGAGACGCTCAACCGGATGATTGTCAGTGCGCGGCGGCCCCAGGAGCGCGACATCTACGTGGAGCTCTGTCTCACGGTGCCGGTGCGGCTCCTGGTGCTTGTGCCGCACCTCCAGTTCCTCATGCGGCCGTTGGTGCATGCGTTGAACGGCAGCCAGGACCTTGTGCTGCAGGGCCTCCGCACGTTGGAGTTGTGTGTCGACAATCTCACGGCCGAATACTTTGACCCCATCATCGAGCCTGTTGTCGAGGAGGTGATGGCGGCCTTGTGGAAGCACCTCAAGCCGTTGCCGTACATCCACCAGCACTCTCACACGACGTTCCGGGTGTTGGGCAAGTTGGGCGGACGCAACCGACGCTTCGTCAAGCCCCCCCACGATCTCGCCACCGTGGAGGCGTTGAACGTGGAGGCGCGTGCGTTTTTCAAGGTGAACGGCTTGCCCACCACGTTGTCGCTTTCGGTGACTCCCGGCATCACCGCGGCCGTGAAGCTCCTCGAGGACCCCCGCTTGAAGGTGCACTACCGCGTGAGCGCCTACAACTACCTTGCCGCCGTGCTCAAGTTGTATGTGGGCGCGCAAGAGCTCCCAGAAAATTACGCCGACACCGTGGCGCGGTGTGTGGCTCAGGTGGAGGAGGATGTGCCTGAGGAGACGCCGGCGCCTGCGCTTGTTGCCGCGCAGCTGCCGGCCCGGCTTTGCGCCGACCAGCAGCTTGTGGAGCGGCTTGTGGAGGGCGTGTTTTACGCTGTGTCCATTCCCGAGGTGTCGGCAGAGGCCAAGGCGCTTCTCGAGGGCCTCGCAACCCACACGACGTTTCTTTGTGTGGGGCGGTTTCTTGTCGCGAAGCGCAAGAGTCTTCGGCCGTTTTCCACTGCCGACGTGGAGGGCAAGGTGCATGTGGACGAGCGGGTGTTCTTCGAGGCGGTGCTCTACGCGCTCTCGCACTACGTCTCTGATATCAAGGAGATGGGCGTGGCCATCCTCAAGCACGTGTGCGGGGCTGTTGCGACGATCCTGCCGTCGGTGTCTGCGCAGTCGCCCGCGCACCACCACCTCCTGCTCCTCTTCTCGACGCTTCTCCACCTGTGCTACGACGAGATGTACTACCGCAAGCTCGGCGGCGTGTTGGGGTTGCAGACGCTCATTGACACGGTGCCGGCGCCTGCCACGTGGCTTGCGCCGTACCAGTTTGAGTTCACGCGCGCCATGTTCTTTGTGCTCCGGGACACGCCTGCGGATGCGCCGAGCGAGGTGGCGGCGTTGGCCAAGGAGCTTGTGCTTCGCACCATCCAGATGTGCAACCTGGAGCTTTCGCCGGAAGAGCTTGCGGCAAAGCCGTTCCAGACGTTTGTGGCTCTGTTGGTGTACGACCTCGGCAACGCGAACGAGACGGTGCGGCGGTGCGCAGAGGCGGCGCTCAGGGAGCTCGCCACCGTGACGTCGTCCACCCTCTCGGCGCTCATTGCTCCGTCCAAGAGCGTGCTCCTTACGCCCATCTTCACGAAGCCTCTCCGGGCGCTTCCCTTCCCGATGCAGATTGGCAACCTCGACGCCATCACGCTCTGCCTCGGGCTTCCGGACTCGTTCCTCCAGTACAACGCAGAGCTTGACCGGTTGCTTGGCGAGGCGCTCACGTTGGTGGAGGCAGAGGACGAGAGCTTGACGTCGGCGCTGCGGGTGAAGGAACACCGCACGGCGGAGCAGTTGGTGGAGCTCCGGGTGGCGTGCATCCGGCTCCTTTCGCTTGCGCTCCAGAACCAGGAGTTTGTGGCAAGCCACAACGGGCTGATGCGCATCCGCATCCTTGCGGTCTTTTTCAAGACGCTTACGCTGAGCTCGACGGCCGTGATGGACGCGTCGCACCAGGGCCTCAAGCTGGTGTTAAGCCAGAACGCCAAGGTGCCCAAGGAGCTTCTCCAGCTGGGTCTCAAGCCCATGCTCATCCGGTTGTCGGACCACAAGCGACTCACGGTGCCGGGGCTTGCTGCGCTTGCGCGGCTTCTCGAGCTTCTCATTTCCTACTTCAAGGTTGAGATCGGCCGCAAGCTCCTCGACCACCTCCGCGCCTGGGCCCAGCCACTGGTGCTCCAGCAGGTGGCGTCGCAGGAGTTGGACACGAACCCGACGGTGCAGATCATTGTGGCCATCCTCAACATCTTCCACCGCTTGCCGCCCCAGGCGTACATCTACATGGAGGAGATCATGCAGACGGTGCAGTATCTCGAGGAGAACCTCCACCGTGTATTGGGGAGTCCCTTCCGCAAGCCCACGGCGCTGTTCGTGGACCGTTTCCCGGAGCAGGCGTTCGAGTACTTTGTGGAGCACTTTGGCAACCGAAGCATCGGCCAGCGCTTTGCGTGGTTTGTGGGCTGTGGCGACTGTGCGCGGTTCCGGCTGTACGTGGCGGCCAACATTGGCAAGTTGACGGAGCAGGCGGGTGGGCGCGGAGCGGAGTTGGCGAACCTCGCGGACGTGCTTGAAGGCTTGTCGCGGGGCGGTGAGCCCGACGCGATCGAGGAGAGCACGGGCGTGAAGATCCTCACCAGGGCCGAGATGGACACTATCGTGACGGGCACGCTTGACACGTGCCTTGCGGCGGTTGCAGCGACGCCACCGGCGTCGCGTTTCCAGCAGGCGCACACGTGCGAGACGCTTCAGCGGGTGGCCTGCAGCACGTTTTCGGCGGCGGAGCCGGCTCCTGTTCTTGCTATTCTCGCCAAGGTGTCGCCGTCTTTCCCGCTCTCGCCGCCCTTTTCGACGTGGTTGGAGCAGGAGATTGTGCACGCAGCGTCGCTCGAGACGCGGGCAGCGTTCCTTGCACGTGCGATTGTGCTTGCCACCGGCGAGCTTGCGCTCTCGACCAAGGTCTTCCTTCTCAAGCAGGCGAACAGGGTGCTTCTTGCGGCGGAGCAGGATGGCGTTCTCGGCGCTCTCTGCGCCAAAAACAACTCGCGCTTGCCGGCGTGGTTGGAGGCGGTGCACCTGCGCATCTGGCGGTTTAACGACCCGGTGACGCCTGCGTCTGCGGGCCAGCTTGACTTTTACCGGTTTGAGCTTCTCCAGACAACGGCACTCACTCTCCGCTCGACCCACGTGGAGGTGGCTGACCTCCGCAAGGATGTGATCAAGTTTGCGTGGAACTACATCCGGCTCGACGACAGCATCTGCAAGCAGGCAGCGTTTGTGGTGACCTCCTTCTTCATTCGCGCGTACGACACGCCGCCCAAGATCGCGACGCAGGTGTTTGTGTCGCTTCTCAAGGCGCACGCGAGCGACACGCGGCACTTGGTGCGCCAGGCGTTGGATCTCTTGGCGCCGGTGCTCCCCGAACGGCTTGGGTCCGACTCGGCATGGTTGCGGTGGCCGCGGCGTGTGCTTTCGGAGGACGGCTTCACGGTGACGCAGGTGGTGAACGTGTACGCGTTCATTGTGGCACACGAGCGCTTGTTCTACCCGGCGCGTGACCAGTTTGTGCCGAACATTGTGACAGCCATGGGAAAGCTTACGATCCTCGCCAACCCGAGCCCGGAGAACCAGATTCTTGCGGTTGACCTTGCCGAGTTGGTGCACGAGTGGGAGGTGCGGAACAGCGCCGAGGAGGCCGGTGCCCAGTATGCGGTGCCGTACGCGCCGCGCGAGGCGTGCGTGACGTATCTCGTGCGGTATGTGTGCCTCAGCCCGCTGCGGGTGAGCGAGAGCGAGCCAGGGCGGCGGGCGCTTTCTGTGCTCAGGTCGCTTCTTCTGGAGTCGCTTTGGGGCGACGTGGATGTGAAGCTCACCTACTTTGACCGGTTTCTCGTCCAGGTGGACTTTTCGAACCAGGGCATGCTTGGGTACTGTCTCAACGCGTTGCAGGTGCTCGGAGTGGTGCTCTCGCGCAAGCCGGTGGCCTGGTTGGTGGCGAACATGGATGCGCTCGAGCGCCTTCTTGACAAGTGTCTCCGGCTGGACAACCAGGACATCCAGGAGGTGCTCCAGCCGGTGTTGCAGTCGGTGTTGGCGGCGATCTCGCTGGCAACGACGGCGGACGACGAGACGCCGCCAGGGGCATCCTTCCTCGCCACCGTGAGCGCGGTGGTGCTGGAGGACCTCAGCGGCACGACGCTGATTGCCGCGGGCGTGACGCTTTGCTGGACGCTTGCGCAGCACCAGCCGGCGGCGCTCGACGCGCTTCTCCAGCCCGTCATGCGCACGTTTCGCAAGCTCTGCAACGACCACATTGCGTTGAGCCACAACAGCGGGCCGAGCGAGTTGGAGGCAAAGACAACGCTGCGGCTTCTCGAGCAGATCCTCCAGATGAGCAGCATGCGCATCAGCACGCTCGGCGACCAGCGGCGGGTGTTCCTCACGCTACTTGCGCAGTTGATCGAGCGGAGCGTCGACCGGCCGCTCTTGCTCAAAATTGTGGCAATGGTGCGTGGGTGGGTGTTTGCACAGCACGAGCTGTTCCCCACGACCAAGGAGAAGGCGGGGATTTTGCAGAAGATGATGGTGTTTGAGGGCCGTGGGGACAGCGAGCTTGCGCGCGCCTACTACGCGATTGTGATCGACATCTTTGAGGACCCGGCGTTGCGGGCGACCGAGTTGACGGTGCGGCTCGAGCAGCCGTTCCTTGTGGGGACGCATCTCAGCGACGTGGCGGTGCGGACGAAGCTCGTTGGGATTCTCAACTCCTCGCTCGAGCTTGACATCCACCAGCGGTTGCAGTACGTGGTGCGGGACCAGCTGTGGGAGGCCATCGCGGGGTATCCGTGGACCAACCAGGCCGTGCAGTTGTTGTACGGCGCGTTTGACATGGACCACGTGGTGAGCGTGGAGGGAGTGGTGGGCATGGCGCGGCTCGAAGACATTGGGGAAGGCGCGGAGGACGGCGAGGGTGCTGCTAGCGAAGAGCTTGCGGCGCTTGTGGCCAGCCACTCGGCGTTCCTTGAGCTGCTTCCGGTGCCGGCGTCGGTGATCCTTTCGTCACTCACGGGCATCTTTTACCAGTCTGCCGAGACGATCCACACGGTGTGGGTGGATCTCTTCAGCGCGCTTGTGCGTGAGACGCCGTCGTCGCGCGCCTCGCTCACGCGCGACCTTGTGCTGCTTCTTGCCAAGGACTACCACGTGCGGCAGATGGACCTGCGGCCCAACGTGGTGCAGCTGCTTCTTGCAGGCGCGGCGGCGGCGGACATCCAGCTCCCCCCGCATCTTGTCAAGTATCTCGGGGCCACGTACGATGGGTGGTACCCGGCGATGCAGCTCATGGAGCGGACCAGCGCGACAGACAACGCGAAGGTGCGCGAGGCAACACACGATGCCTTGTGCGAGACGTACCTGCTGCTCCAGGAGGAGGATCTCTTCTACGGGCTCTGGCGGCGGCGCGCCAAGTACTTTGAGACGAATGCCGCGCTTCTGTACGAGCAGCTTGGGTTGTGGGACCGCGCGCTCCAGTTGTACGAGACGGCGCAGATCAAGGCACGGAGCGGGGCGCTTCCGTACGGCGAGCTGGAGTACCAGCTCTGGGAAGACAACTGGATCGTGTGCACCGAGAAGCTCCAGCACTGGGACGTGCTCACGGAGTTGGCCAAGCACGAGGGGTTCACGGACCTCTTGCTTGAGTGTGCGTGGCGCGTGGCGGACTGGACGGCCGACAAGGACCCGTTGGAGCAGAGCGTGCGGGCGGTGATGGACGTGCCGACGCCCCGGCGCCAGGTGTTTGAAACGTTCCTCTGTCTCCAGGGGTACGCGCAGCAAAAGACCACGATCCAGGAGCTCTCGAAGCACTGCGACGAGGGCATCCAGCTTGCGCTCCGGCGGTGGCACGCGCTTCCGACGCGCTTCACGCAGGCGCACATCCCGCTTCTCCACACGTTCCAGCAGTACGTGGAGTTCATGGAGGCGCTGCAGGTGTACGGGCTGCTTCTCACGACGAATGCGCGCAACCTCGACACCAAGAGCCAGGAGCTCAAGCGCGTGCTCCAGGCATGGCGCGAGCGGCTCCCGAACATCTGGGACGACATCAACCTCTGGAACGACCTTGTGACGTGGCGGCAGCACGCGTTTGGCGTCATCAACCGGGTGTACATGCCGTTGGTGCCGGCGGTCCAGGCGCCGCCGGGCACCAACGCCAACCTGTACGCGTACCGCGGCTACCACGAGATTGCGTGGGTGGTGAACCGGTTTGCGCACGTGGCGCGCAAGCACGACATGCCCGACGTGTGTGTGCTGCAGTTGGCCAAGATCTACACGTTGCCAAACATCGAGATCCAGGAGGCGTTCCTCAAGTTGCGGGAGCAGGCCAAGTGCCACTACGCCAACAAGGCGGAGTTGAACACGGGGATGGAGGTGATCAGCAACACCAACTTGGCGTACTTTGCGACGCCGCAGAAGGCTGAGTTTTTCACGCTCAAGGGCATGTTCCTCGCGAAACTCGGGGTGACTAACGAAGCGGACAGCGTCTTCTCGCTGGCGGTGCAGGTGGACAACACGTTGCCGAATGCGTGGGCGGAGTGGGGGTTGTTCAACGACGGGTTGTTCAAGGAGCACCCGGGCGACATGCAGTACGCCAAGCACGCGTTGGACTGCTTTCTCCAGGCGGCGGGCTTGTACAAGAACGCCAAGTCGCGGCGGTTGCTAGCCCGCATCTTGTGGTTGTTGCTGCTTGACGACGCGCAGCGGCTGTTGAGCCAGCGCTTCGACGCCTATGCGGGCGAGGTGCCGGTGTGGTACTGGATCACCTTCATTCCGCAGTTGCTCACGTCCTTGCTGCACCGTGAGGCGGAGCTGGCGCGCTCGGTGCTTGTGCGGGTGGCGAAAGCGTTCCCGCAGGCGCTCCACTTCCAGTTGCGCACGACGAAGGAGGACTTTGCGGTGATCCAGCGGCAGGCGGCAATGACGAAGGAGGAGGGGAGTGCATCGAACGGATCGGCGGGCGCAGGCAGTGGGGCTGGCACGGGTGGCACGGCCGGCAGCGGCGCAGCCGCGGGCACCCCGGGGGCCACCGGGGGCAGCAGTGCCGGCTCCGGCGCGCCTGGCTCCGGTGCGCCTGGCTCGGGAAGCAGCTCTCCGTGGGACCACGTGGACGCCATCATGGGCATTCTCAAGACCACGTACCCGCTTCTTGCGCTTCTGCTTGAGCTGATTGTGGACCAGATTCTGCAGCGCTTCAAGTGCAACGCCGACGAGGACGCATACCGACTTGTGATTGCGCTCCTCAACGACGGTGTGCTGTACCACAACCGGCTCACCAACCCCAAGGAGGACATTCCTCTTCCGCACGCCACGGAGGTGAACATCCTGCGGTTTGCCGGCACGGTGCTTCCGCGGCACATTCGCGCCGAATTCCTGCGGGACCTCATTGACTCGAAGCCGAACCTCGCGACGTACATTGCCAAGCTCCGGCGGTGGCGCGACCGGCTCGAGGCGATGTTGGACCGGCGGTATCCGCATGTGCTGCTCGAGACGCTCTGCCCGCACTTGAGCGAGTTCCACTACCAAAAGTTCGAGGACATTGAGATCCCGGGGCAGTACCTTCTCAACAAGGACAGCAACGCGCACTTTGTCAAGATCGAGCGCTTCACGCCGACGTTGGACTTGGTGCGCGGCGCGACGTCCTGCTACAAGCGGTTGCGGATCCGGGGCAGCGACGGGCGGCTCCATCCGTTCGCGGTGCAGTTCCCGGCCGCGCGCCACTCGCGGCGCGAGGAGCGCATGTTCCAGATGTTCCGCATCTTCAACGAGGCGCTCGCGGCGCGCGTGCAGACGCGGCGGCGGCACATCAACCTCACGCTTCCGATTGCCGTGCCGCTCTCGCCGCACATCCGGATCCTCAACGACGATCCCCACAACGTGCTGATGCTCCAGGTGTACGAGCAGTGGTGCCGCGAGCAGAACGTGGACCGCGATGCGCCGTTCAACTACACGGTGGAGCACCTCCGTGCGGCCTACGACCCGCGGCTCCCGAAGCCCGACGTGGCGGCGGTGCGCATCGAGATTCTCGCGGCGCTCCAGGCGCTGCACGTGCCCAACACGGTGCTCGAGCAGCACTTTGTGGCGCGCTTCCCGCAGTTTGAGGACTTTTGGTTGTTCCGCAAGCGCTTCTCGCTGCAGTACGCGCTGCTCGTGTTCATGACGTACATGATGTGCATCAACGGGCGGCAGCCGCACAAGATCCACATCCACGAGCGGAGCGGCGACGTGTGGACGAGCGACATGCTTCCGAGCAAGGTGCCGAGCGGGCGCGTGAGCACGACGGCGTACGCGGGGTCGCTGATGGACGTGCCGACGCAGCGGGCGGCGCCAGTGTTCCACAACCAGGAGCCGGTGCCGTTCCGGCTCACGCCCAACATCCAGAAACTCATTGGCGAGGTGGGACTCGAGGGCGTGTTGGCGGTGCACGTGTTGGCGATTGTGCGGTGCTTGACCGAGCCCGAGTTCGACATGGAGCAGTACATGCTGTTGTTTGTGCGGGACGAGGTGATCAGCTGGTACGCGCAGCAGCACCGCCAGAGCGCACAGGACCTGCAGTTGCGGGAGATGGTGCGGGTGAATGTGGAGTATGTGGTGAAGAAGACGGGGGCGTTGGCGGCGCCCAGCAGCGGCGTGGCGACGCAGCACGTGTTGGAGTTGGTTTCGCAGGCGGTCAACCCGCGGAACTTGGCGGGGGTCGATGGCTTGTGGATGCCGTACTACTGAGGGGCGGCGCCCGGGCGCGTGCCGGACGCGGTGGGGGAGGGGGCATGGCGCAGGGTCCAGAGCAGGGTCCAGAGCAGGGTCCGCGACCAATAAATTAGCTACAACGTGTCTCTTGGGCGCGGCGCCGGCGTAGCGGCGTCTACCCCAACAACCGCATGGTTGTTTCGAACGCAGCAAACGTGGCGCCGTTCGCGGGGGCGGCGCGGAGCAACGTGGGCGCAAACCCGCGGAAGAAGCCGCGGAGACCTGCCTCGCGCCAGATGCCGGCGGCGGCTGCGCGCACCGTTGCGTACCTCCCGCCGGCCAACGCGTCCGTCTGCATCTTGGACTTGACCACGTCGATGGGGTACACGCTCAACCACATGGCGTAGCCGGCGCAGGCGCCGTAGCCGCAGAGACGGAGAGAGGAGATGTCGTGGCGGTCCACGCCCTTGTCGCGGCAGTGCTGGTTGACCAACGCCTCGTACGTGAGAAAGTACATGCCGGCGCCCAACGTTTCGCGCGCCAACGTCGGCGTCAAGCCCTTCATCAACCCGGCCACGCCCGCCTCCCGGACAATGCCGCGGATGGCGTCGAGGGGCCCGTGGTAGCCGCCTGCGCCCGTCTGCAAGCGGATGCGCACGTGCTCGATCGGCGACACCAAGAAGCCGTTGGCAAAGCCGGCGGCGGCGCCCGAGATGAAGAACTGGACGCCAGACATGTGGCCGCCGTTGTTCACGCCGTCGTAGTAGCGTTTCATGCTCTGGTTGACGGAGAACTGGACGCTCACACACGCACCAATGCCAATCAATGGAGTGAGGGTGCCCTTGTAGAAGGCGCGGGGGCCCTCGTTGGTGATCAACTGCCTGGCAACGTCGAGCGGCCCGCGGTACGTGCCGGGCGCCGCCAGCTGGAGGCGCACTTTGGTGGTGTCGAAGGGCTGGCCCACGAGCACCTGCGCAATGCCGCCCACGGTGCCGCTGACAATGTCCTTGGCCACGCGCGTGGGGTCCTCGTCCGGAAGGGCAATCGAGTCAGACATGGGGTGGAGGTATTTTCAACTCCGATCTTATCGCGGCAGCGCGAAAAAGGAACGACGCACGCACGCATCCGCCCATGGTGTTCATCGACGACGAGGAACGGGCGCCGCCGGCCAAGGCGGCGGCGCATTTTCTCCTTGCGGCGCCGCCGCCGCCGCCCATCACGACATCGCTTCTCCGGCCGCACCAGCGGTTTGTCGGCCAGCAGCTCTCCGGCAAGGCGGCGTACCAGGTGCTGGTGGAGCTCCAGCAGGTGGATCTCGCCAACTCCTTCATCTCGGGCTATCTCAGCATCCAGGGCCTCACACAGACGTGTCCGGAGTTGATCACCTGCTTCGAGGGCGAGGTGATTGGGCCGAAGCACCTGTTCTTTACGAGCCGGCCCGAGGAGTGGGGCGCCCTGGACCAGGTGGATGTGGACCACTGGTTGATGTTCCAGGAGTTCCGCACGTATGCGTTGGACCACGGCCAGACCCCCGACCCGAGCGTGTATCTGACCCAGCACATGCGGGTGTTGGATGGCATGTGTCGCAGCGAGGAGATGTTGAGCCACGACATGGTGTTCATGCGGTGGAAGGAGAAGTTTTTGGTGCCCGACGCCAAGGTCGAGGGTGTGAACGGTGCGAGCTACGACGGCTTTTACTACGTGTGCTTTAGCCAGAGAACCGGCGGGTGGTCGGGCTTTTACTTTCACCGCAGCTTGCACGAGAAGCAGAGCTTGGACTTGCGCGTGGAGGGGGTGGGCAGGGGGTGTGGGGTGTACAGCATGATGTAGTGCGGGCACAGCGCCGTGCCAGTGCGTCGGGCCTGGTGGCCGACTGGGGTAATTGAACATGGACCGGGACGAGCGTGTGCGGGCGGTGGGTGGTACTTTGCCAGGGCCTGGGGTTTCCTCGGTGAGCAGCCGCCTGCTATGCGCCGGTCGTGGTCCGGCTCTTTGCACGCAGCCGCCGCGCACGCGCCAGCCGCCCGCTCCTCCAATGTCCTACACGGTGTATGACAAGCCCGGGTTCTACGTGCCCACGCGGTACCAGGTCCAGTCGGTGCTCGGCAAGGGCTCGTACGGCACGGTGTGCTGCGCCCTCGACTCTGCCTCGAACCAGCAGGTGGCCATCAAGAAGGTGTGCAACATCTTCCACAAGGAGGTGCTTCTCAAGCGCGCGGTGCGGGAGCTCAAGCTCATGCGCCACTTCCAGGGCCATCGCCACGTGGTGTCGCTTGTGGACGCGGACCTTGTCTATCTCAAGCCGTACGACGGGCTCTACTGTGTCCAGGAAATGGTGGACTACGACCTTGCGCGCGTCATCCACCTGGGTGTGCAGTTCAGCGAGCTCCACATCCGCCTGTTCACGTACCAGATGTTGTGCGGCTTGCACTACATCCACAGCGCCGACGTGATCCACCGCGACCTCAAGCCCGGGAACGTGCTTTGCTCCGCCGGCGGCGTGTTGAAGATCTGCGACTTCGGGCTTGCGCGCGGCCACGCGGTGCGCCCAACGACGCGACCCATCACCCACTACGTGGCAACCCGCTGGTACCGCGCGCCCGAACTCATGCTCTCGCCCGGGAGCTACACAAAGGCCATTGACCTCTGGGCTGTGGGCTGCATTGTGGCCGAGTTGTACGGCCGTCGCCCCCCGTTCGCAGGCGGCGACCAGCTCCACCAGCTTGCCGAAATCACCAAGAGCCTCGGCAGCCCCGCGCCGGACATGGTGCAACGCTTGCCCGCCAAGGCGGGCGCCTACTTTGCGCCCCCCAAGCCCCAGTACGCCCCCGTGCCGTGGAGCGCCGTCTATCCGTACGCCAGCCCCGAGGCCGTCGACTTTTTGGGCTGCGTGTTGGTGTGGGACCCGGCGGCGCGGCTCAGGGTCACCCAGTGTTTGGGCCACGCCTTTGTGGCACCGGTGCGCGGCAGCGGTGTGGGGGACGAGGCTGTTGCCGCCAAGTTTGACAGCAGCTTCGAGGCCGTGGGCAGCAGCCAGATGAAGGTGGTGTTGCAGGAGGAGGTGGAGAAGGTGCACGCCGCCCGGGCACCCCGCGGCTGCGGCCTCTGAGCAGCAGCAGCAAGCGGACCGGCAACATCCATTGAGTAGCAAGTCACACCACAAACTACGTCATTGAAACAAGTCGTAACGACACGGCACAGGCTGGTGCACTAGTACCACCCGCGCTGGTCGCCGCCGTAGCCGTAGTACTGGCCAGCGTAGTAGTCTCTGCCGTCGCCCTGGCCCTGGCCCTGCTGCTCGCTGCCCTGGCCCTGCTGCGGCTGGCCCTGGCCCTGCTGCGGCTGGCCCTGCTGCAGCTGGCCCTGCTGCGGCTGGCCCTGCGCGCCCTGGTAGTAGCCCTGGTAGCCGCCTCTCCCCTGGAAGTACTGGTTGGCGTACATGTAGTTCTGGGGGTAGTAGCCCTGGTAGAACGGCATCTGGTAGTAAGGGTTGAAAGAGGGCTGGCCCTGCGCCGGCTGCGCCTGCTGGCCCATGGGCAGGCTCGTGATGCCCTCCTGGACGTGCGGGAACTGCTGGGCGCCAGGCTGCACAGGGGCACCGGCAGGCGTCGGCGCACCAGGCTGCTGCTGCTGCTGGTACTGCTGCGGGTTGAACTGGTACTGGGCGTAGTCCGGCACGCCCTGGTACTGCTGGTACTGCTGGTAGTCAAACTGCTTCGGTGCCTGCTGCGCGTTGTAGTTGGCGTTGTACCCAGGGTAGTTGGGGTAGCGCTGCTGCGCGGGGTTCTGCTGGAGAGGCTGAGCGGGCGTCTGCGAGGGGGTCTGCGACTGCGGCTGGGCGGGAGCCGGAGCCTGCTGGGTGGCCGGGGGCTGCTGGGTGGCCGGGGGCTGCTGGGTGGCCGGGGCAGTCGGAGCGGCCAGCTCCTCGATGTTCAAGCTGCCAAACGAGATCCCCACGCTCTGGACGCTCTGGGGCTGGTTCGGAAGCACGACGGCGGCAGCCGGCTCTCTCTGCTGAACTGGCTGAACAGCAGAGGCGGCGGGCGCCTCCTCCTTCTTCTCGCTGGTTTTCTCATTGGTCTCCTCGTTGGTCTCCTCCGCGGTCTCCTCCGCGGTCTTCTCCTTGGCCTCCTCCTTGGCCTCCTCCTTGGCCTCCCTCTTCCGTTCCTTCTTGTCTTCCTTGGTCTCCTTCGCGGGGGCAGCAGCCGGCGCAGTGTCTGCGTTCTCGGCTGCTGGTGCTGCTTCCGACGCAGCCTCCTGCTTCTTGGGTTCCTTCTTGGGCACCTCCTTCGGCTTCTTTACCACCTTGGGCTGCTGCTTTGCGGCAATAGCAGACGCCCACGAAGACTTTGCGGGTGCAGCGGGTGCAGCGGGTGCAGCGGGTGCAGAAGGGGCAGCGGATGCAGAAGGGGCAGCGGGTGCAGCGGGTGCGGCGGTAGCGGGCTGAGCCGCAGACGGTGCCGCAGACGGTGCCGCCGCGTCCGGTGCATGTGTGCCGTTCAGTGTGGAGGGAGCAGACGCGGCCTTTGCCGGCGTCTTTGCCTGCTTCGGTGCGGGCTGCTTCGGTGCGGGCTTGGGCTTGGCAGCTCGCGGTGCAGGGGCACGCTTCACCACCGGGGCCTCCTTGGCCACCTCCTTCTTCTTTCTCTCCTTGGTGACGTGGTCCCACTTCTGTAACTTGCCGGTCATGATCATCTCTGCCACCACCTCGGCCAGGCCGTGCTCGTCGAGCAGCAGCGCGAGGTCCGCCTCCGTCCACTCGGGGAAGGCCCCTGCAAGCGCTGCAAGTGCGGAATCGTCTTTCTTCGCCGGCTTGGCCGTGCGCTTCGCCTTCGACTGCGACATGATGTGATGTGTGTGTGAGTAGGTGGCGGGGCGAGGTGCGTCGGCGAAAAATGGTGTAGCACGGCGGTCCCCACACGACGTCACGTGTCCTGGTGGTCTCACGACGTCACGGGATGCGGTGGGGCCACGACGCGTATTTTCGAGAAGGTGCGCGTGAGCTGCAGACACCCGTGCATGCGTCTGCATGCATATGCGATGAGAAAAAATTTCAGCTTTGCCACCAGCCACCGGGTATATATAGTGGGGCGGGGGCGCTGCGGCGTTTGCCACTTCTTCCCCATGGCGAGATTCTACTCCAACGAGCCTGTGTACCACCGCAAGAACCGGGTGTCCAAGCCCAAGCTGAAGCAGGCGCCCAGAGAGGCCTACTACTACCCCAGACAGAGCGACGAGGAGTACATTTCCAGCGACGAGGAGGAGCCTGTGTTTGTCGAGGCTCCTGAGTCCGAGTCCGAGTCCGAGTCTGAGTCTGAGTCCGAGTCCGAGTCTGAGTCCGAGTCTGAGGACGGTATCGAGGTGTACGAGGAGAGCGAGACCGATGGCGAGCAGCAGGTGGTTGTCCGCGAGGCCGAGACGGCCGAGGAGGAGTCTCAGTTCGAGCAGTTTGACCTCCACAACAACGCCACCCACTACAAGTTGGTGTACCGCTTGGTGAACCCCGTGGCGGTGTCCCGCATCATTCCGTCCTCGTTGCAGGTGAAGTTCGACCCTGCTTCTGACAACTTGGTGATCTCGGGCGAGCTCATCCAGCCCCAGACCGACAGCGAGGAGAGCGACGAGGACTACTCCGAGACTGAGTCCCTTGACTCCGAGTCCGAGTCTGACTCCGAGTCTGACTCCGAGTCCGAGTACTCCTCGGACTCTCTCTCCGAGAGCGAGGTGCAGGCTGCGCTCTTCCCCGAGGAGGAGGAGGAGTTTGACAACGAAATCTCCCTCGAGAAGGTCTACTTCGAGACCTTCTTCCAGTTCGCCCGCAGCGAGATCGAGGTCGACCTCATCCACTCCGAGCTCAAGGGCAAGAACCGCGACAAGCTCGTGGTGGTGCTCCCCAAGGTGAACCTCTACGATGAGGACGCCGAGATGGTGGACGTGCCCATCAAGGGCGTTGCCTTTGAGTCCGAGGACGAGTATGACGACTGCGCCGGCTGCGAGGACTGCGCAGAGGAGTTTGACGACTGCTCCGGCTGCGAGGACTGCGACGAGGAGCTCGCCTGCGGCTGCGGCGAGGAGTCTGCCTGCGGCTGCGAGTCGGACGACTGCGAGTGCGCCGAGTGCGCCTGTGCCGAGTGCGGCTGCGAGTCTGACGACGAGTTGGTGGCCCCTGTGGCCTTGGAGTCCTACGACGAGGACGAGGAGATCGAGTCCGCCGACTCCGAGTCTGAGACTTCGGAGTCCTCCGACTCCGACTCCGACGGCATCGTCGAGTACCCTCTCTAGATGTAATGAAAAAGCTCTGCGTTTGAAGCCTGCCCGAGGCCGCTCACGGCCCGCATCGTGTCTGTATCTCGTGAGTATAGCCGGCGCTCTGCTACGTCTCCATCGACGCCTCGTCCTCCACACCCGCCTCGTCCTCCACGCCCGCACCGCTCTCCGCCTCCCCTGGGCCAAGCGTCGCGACGCTCCCCTGCCGGCCGTCGTCCTCGCCAAAGTCCAAGATCTCGATCACCGTCTCGTCGACATCGCTCCCCTCTGCCCGGCACTGCACCGCCGCCACACACCGTCGCCAGTCGTACTTGACCTGCCAAATCCCCCCCGTCACGTTCGTCAACAAGTCCCGCACAAACCGCCCCGTCTTGATGTCAAACAACTTCAACATGCCCTCGCTCCCGCTCACCACCTTGAACTCGTCGTGCTGGAAGCAGGTGATGGGCCCCGAGTGGCCACGCATCTGCACCTGGAACAGCCCGTCACGCGGGTCCCACACCCGGAGCGTGCTGTCCGCCGCCGCCAGCACAAGGTGCCGGTCCAGGAGCTGGAGCAAGCCCACCAACAGCTCGTGGCCCTTGAGCGTGTAGAGACACTCGCCCGTCTCGAGATCCCAGATGCGGCTGGTCAGGTCCATCAGGCCCGAGATGCAGCGGTTCCGCGCCACATCGAGAATGATCAGGTAGATGCGGTCTGAGTGGCCCTTGAGCACGTGGCGGCAGCGGCCCGTCACAAGGTCCCACACCCGCACCGTGTGGTCGTAGCTCCCGCTCACCAACGTGCGGCCATGCCCAGCAATGGCGCGCACACTCTGAAGATGGCCTGTCAAGGCGCGGATGAAGAACGGGTTCTCGTGCTCCGCAAAGTCGAGCGGCTCGAGCGGAAGCACGTCGTCCTGCTGCATGATGGGAAGCTTCCACACATACAAGGTGTTGTCGCGCGAGCCCGTCACCAACCACGGCTCGGGCGGGAACTTGCTCACCACGCCCTCTGCATCGGTGTACTCCACAGGCTCGATAATGTCGAGACAGCGCACCGTCAGCGTGTGGCCGCGGAAAATGTAGATGCAGCGGCCGTGGTGGATGTTCCAGATGCGCACCGTGCGGTCCGTCAGCCCCAGCACGAGCGTGTTGTCGAGGTACTTTAACGCCCACACGCCGCCGTCGTGGCCCGTGAGCGTTCGGAGCGCGCGGCCGGTGGCAGTCTCGTACACGTTGATCATCTTGTCGTCCGCGCCGCTGATGATCTTGTCGTCGTCGTACTGGAGACAGGTCACCACCTGGTGGCCGTGCAGCGGCACGCTGATGCGGCGCGGCTGGTACGCAGGGTCCATCCAGCGCAGGTGGATTGTGTGGCGGGCGTGGTAGAAGGCGTGGAACAGCGAGTACGGGGCACCGGCCAACCGGCCCGACGAGTCCTGAAGCGTGGCCATTTCCTGGTTTGTCACGTAGCCGTCGCTGGCAAGCCGCCGCTTCCACAACATGTCGCACTCCTTCAGGAGCGCAAGGCGGCGCCACAGCCACAGCACCGCCGAGCAGCGGCTGAGCAGCTGGCGATCCAAGTGGCCCCACACCCCGAGCGCAATCTCCATCGGGAGCAGGGCCACGATGTCGCGCTTGAGAGCGGCGCGGAGGCTGGCGGCGATCGCCAGGAGCGCAGGCCGCGGCGCCGCCTGCAAGAGCGCGTAGGCAAGCAGAAGCCGTGTCGACTCCGGGAGCAGCTGTGAAAGGTGGGTGATCCACGCCATGCGCTCCTCCGGGTCCTTGGGGCCGAGCGCAGGCAGCGGCAGGCGCGGCAGGGCCAGGGGCAGCGGGAGGGTTGCGTCCACCACCTCGGCCGTGTCGCTGGCATCCAGGAGCTCAACAGGCTCCCACGCGGGAGCCGCCTGCTGCTCGATGGTGTTGCGGCGCTTGTGCCGCAGCTCCTCGTCCTCCAGCACCAGCATGTACAGGCCGAGGCCGGTGTCGGGACACAGGCCGGGGGGCAGAACACCGTCGGGCGAAACGCAGCCGTCCAGCATGAGGCGCTTCGGCGGCCGCGGGTGCGGCTGCACCGGCGCAAACTGCGGCGCCGGGAGGTCCGCGAGCGGGGTGTCGAACGGCATGGGCGGGTGGAGGCTGCGGGGAGGCGCTGTGGATTTGCAGCCGGCGGTCGCGGCACGACGCAAACACAGCAGCACGTGCGCACTCCCACGTGATTCTGCACGTGACCTGACGCACGTGGTCTGCAAGCGCTCCGTTTCCCCGAAGTGCTCCGGGGCGCCCCGGAGCTCCCCACACTGTGCGCCCGCGTGTGCGCGGCCGGATGCGTGGACGTGACGGCATGCATGCGCGGATGCGGCGCGTGGTGCCTCGCGCGGCCAATCACCGCGCTCCACGGCCGCCAGCGTCAGCTGTTCCGCAGCCGCCCCGGCACCACGTGATGCGGGCTCGCCGGGATGATCTCACCCGACCCCTGCGGCATATAAATACCCCACACCCCCCCGCGCCGTGCCAATTGCTCCCCCAATCTCCAATGTCTGTTCTCGACGTGCTCTCTACCAAGTCCGGTGTTATCTATGGCGACGATGTGCGTGCGCTCTTTGACTACGCCCAGGCGCACGGGTTCGCCATCCCCGCCATCAACGTGACCCTGTCCCTGACGGTCGTGGCGGCGCTCGAGGCGGCTCGCGACAACAAGAGCCCGATCATCTTGCAGACGCTGCAGGGCGGCGCCGCGTACTTTGCCGGCAAGGGCGTGGGCAACAAGAACCAGGAGGCGTCCATTGCCGGCTCCGTGGCCGCTGCCGCCTACATCAAGCTGATTGCGCCCATCTACGGCATCCCGGTCGTGCTCCACACCGACCACTGCGCCAAGAAGCTCCTCCCGTGGTTTGAGGGCTTCCTCGCGGCCGACGAGGAGCACTTCAAGGCCACCGGCACCCCGCTCTTCTCCTCGCACATGTTGGACCTCTCCGAGGAGACGGACGACGAGAACATTGCCACCTGCGCCAAGTACTTTGAGCGCATGGCCAAGATGAACCAGTGGTTGGAGATGGAGATCGGCATCACCGGCGGCGAGGAGGACGGTGTCAACAACGAGCACGTGTCCAAGGACCTGCTCTACACCCAGCCCGAGACGGTGTTTGCCGTGCACAAGGCGTTGGCCCCCATCCTGCCCAACTTCTCCATTGCTGCCGCCTTTGGCAACGTGCACGGCGTGTACAAGCCCGGCAACGTGCAGTTGAAGCCCGAGATCCTCGGCGACCACCAGGCGTACGCCAAGAAGCAGTTGCTGAGCAAGCGCGAGTTCCCCTTGTACCTCGTGTTCCACGGCGGCTCCGGCTCCTCCCAGCAGGAGTTCGACACCGCCATCAAGAACGGCGTTGTCAAGGTGAACCTCGACACCGACTGCCAGTACGCCTACCTCTCGGGCATCCGCGACTACGTCTTGACCAAGAAGGACTACTTGTTGTCTGCGGTCGGCAACCCCGAGGGCGACGACAAGCCCAACAAGAAGTACTTTGACCCCAGAGTGTGGGTGCGCGAGGGTGAGAAGACCATGAGCGCCCGCATTGCCGAGGCCTTGGAGATCTTCCACACCAAGGGCCAGATCTAGGGGTGGAGCCGGTGTGAATAGTAAACAGGACGCTGCGTGACACGGTCTTGGGGCCGGGCTGCCCGCTGCCGGCTACCCGAATCCCCGGCGGAACGCCCGCACCAACGCGTCCCCGCCCATGCTCGCCTCCCACCAGAACCCGCCCGCAAGTCCCTTGGTCCGCGCATAGCGTCCCTTGGCCTCGGCCGCCGCGGCGCTGTCCCACCCCACAAACACGCCGTCTGCGAGGCACCACGCCGTCACGTCGCGTGCATCGTACTCCTCGCGGCCGAGCGGGAGCTCGCGCAACGGGACAATGCCCTCGGAGAACCCGCCCGTCCCGCTGTACGCGTGGCCACGGCCGCGGCACGCCGCAAAGCTCCGGCCGTACGCGGGCATGCCGAGCACGAGCTTGTGCGCCGGCACGCGCGCAAGGTAGCGGTCGACGGCCGCCGCCACGCCGTTGGCGCCGTACAACGCCGAGTGGGCGTCGGCTGTCGCCAGCCAGCTCCCGGCGAGGTCGTAGCCCATGAGGTTGAAGTAGGTGACGTGCGGGAGGAGCGACGCGAGCTGGAAGTGGTGGTCGGCGGCGCACGGCACCGCAAGCGACACCTCGAGCGCCGGCGAGACACAGTCAAGGTGCCGCCGCACCTCGCACACGAGCTCGGTGAGCCACTGGCCCTCCGTGCTGCTCTGCGGGTACTCCCAGTCGAGATCCACGCCGTCGAGTCCGTGGGTGCGCACAAACGCGGCGGCGCTCTCGGCAAACCGGCGGCGGGCCTGTGGGTCGCGGGCCGCCGCGGCAAACTCGGCAGCACGGCCCCACCCCCCGATGCTCACCACCACGCGGAGACCGGGGTGGCGGCGCTTCAAGTCGCGCAACTGGCCCAAGCAGCCGACGCCACGCACGCCGTCCGCAGTCTCGACGCCGATCTGCACGTCGGCCCACTCGTCCGTCAACACGACCTGGCCGTCCCGGATGCCCGCAAAGGCGTAGTAGATGTGGGTGAGCTGCTCCACCGGGAGGTCGCGCGGGAAGCACTGGCGCGCGTAGATGCCCCAGTTGGTAAAGTAGTAGGCAGCCACCATGGCGCGGCAGCTCATCGCACATGTCTTCTTCCGACGAGAACGAGAACCTCTTTGACGAGGGCAGCGACGCGGGGAATCAATCGCCGGCGGGTCCTGCGGAGGCGCCGGTGCTGGTGCCGCTTCCACTCTATCCGCCGCCGAAGCTCGAGCCGCCCGTGTACCTGCTCCATCTCCCGAAGTTTCTCGAGCTCGAGCCGCAGCTCTTTGACGAGGGCCACTTCCGGGCGCAGCTCGACCCAGAGCTTCCGGCGGCGGAGCAGCTTGAGGAGAAGCGTGTGGCCATGGCGACGCTTCGGTGGCGCTACCACCGCGACGGCAACGCGTTGACCAAGCAGCTGAACGCGCACGTGGTGGAGTGGGACGACGGCGAGTTGCTGCTCGTGCTCGGGTCGGAGTTGTTTGACCTCCCGCGGCGGGCGGCGCACGACACGGTGCTTGTGGTGGCGCGCGAGGCCCAGGAGGTGCTCCAGACCCAGGCGGTCTTTGCGCAGCAAATGAGCGTGGTGCCGGCGAGCGCCAACTCACAGACGCACGCGCGGTTGACGGCGGCAGTGGCTGGGCGCGCCAAGCGTGCACAGAACGCCGTGAAGAACGTGGTCGTGGAGGAGGACCCGGACAAGGCGGCGCGGGAGTTTTCCCGCGCGGAGAACGAGCGGTGGCGCAGCCGCCAGAAGTTGGAGCGGCGGCGGTTGGTGGAGGAGGAGCGCGGCAGCCGTGGTGCCACGCCCGACGTGGTGGACGAGTTGAGCGAGAGCGACATGGAGGGGTTTATTGCAGACGACTACGAGGAAAGCGACGACGGGGCGGGCGAGGAGCGCTTGCGCGAGGCCAAGCGGCGGAGGGTGATTGAGGACGAGGACGAGTAGCGGGGACACGTGGAGGTGCCCCGGGGACGCTGCGCGGGACTCGGTCCCCGGCAAAATACACGGCAGCGAGGCACGGGCGGTGCGCGGCGCGGCGGGCTCACTCGCCGGCCTCACTCGCCGGCCTTGCGCGCGTTGCAAGCAACAATCTTGAAGCGGTCGACGTGCACCGTCTCGTTGTTGTCGAGCTTGATGGTGACGTCCTTCAAGATAAAGTTCCACACGTCGTCGCAGAAGCGGTACGTCTTCAAGTGGCCCTTGAAGGTCATCTTCAGCTTGGCACCCTGCTTGAGCAGCTCCAGCATCACGCGGTCGTAGTTGGCGAGGACCCGCATCGCCAACTGCGGCTGGATCTTGTTGTCCTGCACAAGCGTGTCGAGCGTCTCGCGGAGCGTGATGCCGAGCGTGCCCGACTGGTAGAGCTCGTAGTAGCCCGGTGTGTTCATTGGGGCGGGCGCACACGGCCCGCGCGCGATTACTAACGCCCGGTGGTGCGCGCACGTCCGTGGTGCGCGCACGTCCGTGGTGCGCGCACGCACACGCCGTGCCGCCGGCTTCTATGCAGGGTCGCCTCGCGAGGCGTGCTGCCGGGCGCCGGTTCGGCAGCTTACGCGCTGCACAGCTAGTCACGAGGGGCGTCGCGTGGTCGGGGCGGGCCGCGCGGGCTCTGCGGGCCGCGGCGGCGGGGTTGCGGCTGCATGTGCCGAGAAGGCCGTGCGGCGGAAAGACCGCGTGGGGCTGCGGAGGGCCCTGAGGACGGCGCGGCGCCGTGCAGACAGCTGGAATGGTCGCGCCACTCGTACGCACGCCTGGCCCAACATGCCCGCCTCTGTTCCGCTCCGGTATTGCGCTGGCGTTCGCCCCTGCTCCACCCTTTTGTTCCCATGTCTCCGCCCCGGCCGCTTCCTCCGCCGTACACGCCCGTGGTGGCGCCCGTGGAGTCGTTTGTTCCGCTCAACGGCATCGAGTTCCGCACCGTGTGGTGGCGGGTGCCCGCTGCCGCCGAGTTCAAGGCCCGCGTCGTGTTTTTGCACGCGTACATGGAGCACGTCGAGTTGTACTGGCGCGTGTGCGACCAGTTGGCGCAGCGCGGCTACGAGTGCTTCATCTTCGACCAGCGGGGCGCGGGAATGACGCTGCCGGGCGCCGCCAAGGGCGTCACCGACGAGCACCACACGTTCAGCGACCTCGACGCGGTCTTGGCGCACGTCATGGCGGACCCTGCGCCCAACACGCGGCTCTTCATGTTTGGCCACCTGCTGGGCGCCGCCATCATCCTCAACTACTGCGTCACCGGCAAGCACCGCGACAGCATAACGGCGTGCGTGCTTCAGAGCCCGCTCATCCAGGTGCACGAAAAGACCTTGCCGCCCGCGATGTTGGTGGGCTTGCTCCGCAAGGTCGTGCGGTTTGCTCCGACCCTCCGCTTCAACCCGCGTGTGAACGTCGACTTCCGGACGCACCCGGGGGAGTGGTACGACTACTGTACCCGCGACACCTTTCTCCGCAACATGGGCACCCTCACGCACCTCCGCGACATGTTGGACCGGGGCATGCGCCTCGTGGACCCGGACTTCCTCAAGGACTTCCACCCGGGCATCCCCGTGCTCATCACGCACGCCAAGAACGACTATGTCAACGACATTGACGGCCTGTGGCACTTCATCGCCCAGGTGCCGCTGCAGAAGGTGGAGCTCATCACATACCCAGAGTCCCGCCACTGCATGAACCTCGAGGGCAAGGCCATCTACGACCAGTGGTTCGCCGACGTGGAGCAGTTTCTCGAGCAGCACTTGTAGCCGGCCCGCCCGCGCGGCCCCGGGTTTCTGTACACACGCACCGCCACGCCGCCGGACCGGCCGCAGAACACATCCTGCACGCACCCGGCCTCCCCAGCACACCTGCGTCCTCTCGGCATGGATGCGATCGCCGAGACGGGCTTCGAGGCGGTGGGCAGCTCGCACGACGACACGCCGTCGCTCCTCGCGGTGATCGTCGAGACGCTGGCGGCGCTGTGGCAGGCGGCCGGGTGCTCGCTCAACGAGGCGCTCGAATCCATTCTCGTGGCGCTCAACGCCCACCTCGCCACCGGCACCGGCAACCAGGTGGTGGTGCTTGCGAGCGGCAGCGAGCGTGCCGACTGGCTCTATCCGCATGCGCAGCTGCCTGTGAGCCGGTTGGCGAACCCGCAGATGTACTCGCAGTTCAAACACGTGGACGAGCAGGTGTTGGCGAATCTTGCGGCGCACCTCGCCCTGAGCAGCGGCAAGGTGGGGCTGGCGCTCCCGGGCGCCATCAGCTCGGCGCTTGCGTACGTCAGCAAGTCGCAGCAGCTGGTGTCGCTCAAGTCGCGCATCTTGGTGGTGCTGGTGAACGACGACCGCAGCTTGAACTACATCCCGACCATGAACTGCATCTTTGCGGCCCAGAAGCTCAAGACAGCGGTGGACGTGTGCCAGCTCGGGCCGCCGAGCTCGTTCCTCCAGCAGGCGGCCGACGCGACCGGCGGCGTGTATCTCCCGGTCACGCACCGCGCGGGCCTCGTCCAGTACCTCGTGACGGCCTTCTTCGTGGACACGGCGTTGCGGCCACAGATGGTGTTGCCGTCGCAGAGTACGGTGGACTTCCGCGCCAGCTGCTTTCTCACGCTGAGGGTGGTGGACCGCGGCTATGTGTGCGGCGTGTGTCTTTGTATTTTGGAGCGGGTGCCCAAGGCGGACGTGTGTCCGGTGTGCGGCGCCGAGTGGGACCGCCAGGAGGTGCGGCGCTTGCGCGGCGGCAAGCCGCAGGGGGTGAAGCGCAAGGCCGACGGCGCGTCCTCCCACACCACATAGCCCTCTATCCTGCACGGCGCGTCCTTTCCTCTCCTCCCACATGCTGCTCTCGTCAGACGAACTCAACTACCTCGTGTGGCGCTACCTCCAGGAGTGCGGCTACGCCACCACCGCACACCTGCTTGATGTCGACTCCAGGTGTTCGCAGCTTGACGCGGTCTACGCCAAACACATCCCGGCGGGCTCGCTTCCGCTGCTTGTGCAGCGGGGCATTTTCTACACCGAGGCCGACGCGTTGGTGGACGAGCTGGGCAACGTCACCAGCGACGTGGCGCCGGGGCTGTTCACGCTTCTCCGCGCGCTCTCGCTGGATCTGTCGCTACCGCCAGCCGACCCCGCGGCGCCGCCTGACGGCACCCCGACCGACGAGGCGTTTGCAACGGTGCTTCTGCCCATCTCGACGTTTGCCCCGTCCTCCACCGTGGCGTGCAGCCCCACCGAGCCGCTCATCATCCAGGGCGGCTCCGGGGTGGCGCTCTTGCGGCCCGATCACGCCCCGGTCCCGCTTGCACACCCCGCAGACTCGCCGCCGTCGGTGTGTGCGTTTGCAGCCAGCGGGGGTCTTGTTGCGGTGGGCGAGGAGGGCGGGGACGTGCGGGTGTGGACAACGGGCGCCCATCTCCGGCTGGTGCTTGCGCTCCACACGGCGCCGGTGCTTGCCCTTGCCTGGAGCTCGGACGACAAGCACCTCGCGTCGCTCGACGCGGCCGGGCGGGTCGTGGTGTGGGACGTCGGCCGCGCCGCCGCGGTGTACTCGGCAGAGTCGCCGCTGGCTGCGTCGGTCGGCGGGGTGGCGCTTGTGTGGATCGACACGGTGAAGGTGGCGTACCCCACGGGGCAGCACGAGGTGTGCATTGTGGCGGTGGCACCCGTGCCGGCGGTGGTGGCGACGTTGAGCCACCACGCGGCGACGGTGCTGTGCATGGCGTACAACGACGAGACCAAGATGTTGGTGTCGGCGAGCGACGACGGCGTGGTGTGCGTGTGGGGCGGCGCGAGCTCGACGCCGGTGGCGGCCTGGAGCGCGCACAAGGCGCCGGTGGTGGCGTGCGGCTGGTTGGACGGGGCGGTGGCAACGGCGGCACTAGACGGGAGCGTGCGTGTGTGGGACACGAGCGGACGGCCGCGGGGCGTGGGGTTGAACGGCGTGGGCATTGCGACGGCGGTGGTGCGCGCAAACCAGGTGGTGACGGGCGGGACCGACGGCGTGGTGCGCGTGTGGCTGGTCGAAGGGCGCAAGGTGGCGTTGGTGGCCGAGTACGCGGGCCACGAGGGCATGGTGGCCGAGCTTGCCTCCGCCGCCACCAGCGACTTCATCGCCGTCTGCTACGGCCCCGACGCCGACGGCGTCGTGGTGCGGCTGTCGGGCTGACCTGCACGCAGCCCGGACGCCTGCTTATGTAATATACGGTACACGCACGCAGTGCCGGATGGGGTGCGAAGCGCGTTGCTGCCGGATGCGGGGCTGTGGTTTTGCAATCGTCATGGAGGTGCCCAAACAGCGGCTGCGGTCGCGCCGCACGCGCTACGACTGGCTGAACGAGGAGCTGAACCCGTACCAGCTGATGGCGCCGGACGCGTCGGGGACGGCCTTTGCAGAGCTGACGTCGCGCCGCCACGCGCGGAGCGTGTCGCACCGCTTCTCGATGGCGCCGCCGCACGCGGGCGCGCCCACGCACATGCCGGCGCTCCCGGCGGGAGCCCACGCGGCGATTGCGGCGGCGTCGGCGCCCGACCTGGTGGTGGAGCGGATGCGCGGCGAGCTTGCCACCGCCCTGGCGGCGGACGTGGCGGCGTTCGCGGAACAGCTCCGGCTCGAGGACCGCGGGTTGGAGGGCGAGTTGGCGGCGGCCATGTTTGAGAACCAGACGCAGATTGCGCAGCTCGGGCTGGATCTTGTGCGCACAGAGGCCGAGCTCGGGCCGTTGCGCAGCGCCATGGAGGACCTCCAGGCGGTGTACCGCGCCATGTGCGAGCAGGCAGAGCGGCGTGTGGACACGTCGGCGCTCTCACGGCCGCGTGACCGGCTGCTGGTGGAGGTGGTGGAAAAGATGTGGGCCAGCGGCCTCGACCTGTTGTTCCGCCACGTGGACGGAGCGTCGAAGATGATCCTGCCGGCGCCCGACCGTCGTGTTGTGGCCGAGCTGGGGCGCTGGCACGAGTTGAGCACCACGCTGTACCGCCGCTTCCAGACGGTGCACTTGTTTGTGCTCCTGGACCATGTGTTGGTGGCGGTGAAGCGCGGGGGCGCAAAGCTCGCTGCGCAGGCGTGCTATCCGGTGGCAGAGGTGCAGGTGTCGGAGACGGAGGTCCCGGGGGCGGCGGCGGGGCTGTACACCATCCAGATGACGGTGCGTGGCGAGCGCCACTTGTACATGACGGATCGGTTCGACCACTTTACGCGGGTGACCCAGGCACTCCGCGACGCCAGGAACGCGGCGGAGCAGGCACGGATTGCGGCGGAGGGGACGCGGCTCCGCCAGAGCATGAGCCTTGTGAGCAGCACCAGTCCACGCAAGCGGGAGCTGGCGATGCTGGAGATTTCCAGCCGTGTGCACTCGCGCAGCGCCAGCTTGGAGATCCGGTCCGATCTCGGCGACGCCAAGCTGCGGATGGAGCAGTTGGACGTGGAGACGGCGCACCGCCGGTACGGCGACGCGGTGAGCAGCGTCATGTTCTGTCGCAGCGTGCTTGTGCGGTACGCCGAGCCCAGTGGCGAGGAAGAGGTGGATGTGGTGGCGGACGTGGAGCAGCACAACTTGGCCAAGCGCGAAGCGGTGTTGGTGGATGCGATGGCAAAGGAGTTGAGCGGCGCGTTTGACGGCAGCACGAACGATGACGTGGTGGAGGGCGTGTGCCACTGGCTTGCGTCGTTGGGGCGGGCCGCGGTGGCGCACGAGCGGTTTCTCGCGGCGGCGAGCGACCGCATCGCGGGTCTCACGGCCAAGATTCCGTTTACTGGGGACGTCGAGGAGCACGCGGCGCACGCACTGGTGGTGGTGTTCTCGACGATTGCCCTGGTGGTGCTGCGGTTCCGCCGCATGTTTGCCAAGGAGGAGTGGGTGCACGTCGTGAGCTGGGTGCATGCGGAGGTGGGGCTGTTTGTGGAGCGGTTGGACCGCGCACTCTACGGCGTGGACAAGGAGAGCCCTGTGTACACGGGCTGCCGCGCGGTGGTGCGGGAGCGGGCCGGCGTGTTGCGCAGGGAGGGCATTGACGTGGGCTATCTTGTAGGCGGGCGGTGAGGGCGCGGGGAAAAGGCGCACGGTGCAGGCTCGAACGCGTTGCACATGTCGCTCACGGCAGCGGAATACATCGAGGCCCAGCAGCAGTTGGAGCGGGAGGCGCGGGCGCTCCTCCCGTACGACCCGAGTCTGTGCACGTACGCGCTCGGGCCATTGCGGCAGCAGGTGTACTCGTGCTTGACGTGTGCGCCGCGGGGAGATGCGGGAGTGTGCTACCTGTGTCTGATCCAGTGCCACGCCGACCACGAGTTGGTGGAGTTGCACACCAAGCGCGGGTTTGTGTGTGACTGCGGCACCACGCGGGCTGGCTCGCTGTGCCGCTTGCGGGACGGCGTCTGCGACGACATTCCCAGTCTGGCGAACGTGTACAGCCACAACTTCCAGGGCCGTTTCTGTGTCTGCGACGAGACCTACGACGGGGAGCGGGAGGAGCGGGTGATGCACCAGTGTGCGTGGGGGGTGGTTTGCAAGGAAGACTGGTACCACGAGGGGTGTGTTGTGAACGGGGATGAGGCGGGTGTGGCTCCGGAGTCGGCCTTGAGCGCGGATCAACGGACGGGCCAGCGCACGGGTCAAGACACGGATCCGCGCACGGGTCAAGACACGGATCCGCGCACGGGTCAAGACACGGATCCGCGCACGGGTCAAGACACGGATCCGCGCACGGGTCAAGACACGGATCCGCGCACGGGTCAAGACACGGATCCGCGCACGGACCAGGACACAGCTCTGGACACGATCGAAGCCCTCCCCTTGGGCGGGGCTCAGACTCTCGCTGCGGGGCCGCCAACGGTGGACGCCCCCACGCCCGACTCGGACGACGACACTGCCGCCCCCCGCGTTCCCGGGTTCCCCCTCCGCGAGTCGTTTGACGTCTTCATCTGCTGGCAGTGTGTGGCCACCGCCATTCCGGCGTTCACCGCGTTTCTCAGCGCCCCCGGCGTGGCGGCGGTTGCGGCCCCGGTCCCGCCGCGTGCCGAACCCTCACCCAAGCGCGCTCGCCCCACGCCCGGCTTCCTGGTTGTGTTTCCCGAGTCACTGCGCAAGCACCTCGCGGCGAGCGACAGCGCAGCCATCCAGGCCCTTGTGCGGGCAAGCCCGTTTCTCGCGGAGGAGGAGCCCGAGTACAACCCGCCTGCCGACTCGGACTCGGACGGCGGGCTGTCGATCTTTGACCTCGGGGCGCGGGCTCTCGAGGAGCTTCCGCGCGAGCAGGCGGTGGCGGGGCTCCGCGCATACGAGGACGTGCGGGCGCGGTTGCAGCTGTTCTTTGAGCCGTTTGTGCGGGAGAACCGCACCGTCACCGAGGAGGAGGTCCGCGGGTTCTTTGCGGCCATCAAACGCGAGCGCCGCGAGTGAGCGCCCTTGTCGTGCTGCTGCACAATACAACGCGTATTTTCAGATCGACATGTCAACATGCGGCCCGTCATTGTTGTGAGCAGCGACGACGTGGAGGTGGTGGAGGTTGCGGACGGGCCGTACCGCAGCTCGCCGCTCCGGCACGTGCACCGGGCCGTTGAGCACGACACGAGCGTGGTGGTGGTGGACGACGAGTCGGACCCGATCGTGTGTCTGTCTCAGCCGCACACGGGCGCCGCCGCACCCAACATCCTCGACCGCTTCATCAGCCAGTTGGAAAGCGAGACGGAGGAAGAGGAGGGGCGTGTCGCTGTGCCGCTGCTGCCCGTGGCACGTCCGGCCCCACCGGCAGGGGCGCGCCCTGTCTCCGCGGCGCCACCGCACTCCCGGCTCTCCAAGGCGGTGCGAGCATTTGCCGATCCCGCACCGAAGCGGGCACGGCATGTCCGGCCCCCCGCGCCTGCCGATTGTTCCGACTCCCGGGCCGCAGCGGCCGCAGCGGCCGTGGCTCCCTCCGCTCCCACTCCACGCGCGCTTGCGTTGGCCAACAAAAGCTCCCACAGCAAGGACGAGCTTCTCGGCATGATGACACTCCACCTATCCCCCGTTCTCCGCGCCACGCTCTCGCAGCAGCATGAGGGGTTTGAGAGCGAGTTGGCGCCTGCAGTCGTCGCCACCAGCACCGACTCACACCCCACGGTGCGCTGGTCCTTCCGTGCCACGTCGCGCTGGGACGCGGCCGTGCAGGCGTTTCTCCCGTGCGACGCGCACTCGCACACCATGCCCACCGCGGTGCTTCTTCTCACGGGCGACCGTTTCATTGCGCACCTCGAGGCGGACTCGCTCCCCCACTTTCCGCTCGTCATGGTGCAGGGCTACGATAAGGCGCTAGCCCGCGTGCGCCAGAGCGCATCACGCCAGTTCCAGCACCAGGTGAGACAGGCCATGGCCGGACAAGACGGCGCGGCGGCGTCACGGCCGCTGCTCACGGAAGAGGAGGTGCTCGACCGAGCAGTGGACTTGCAGATCCGCGGGGTGAGCGTGTTCCCGGTGAGCACCGCCGGCGACGCCGTGCAGTGGCTCCGTCTGTTTACCCACACCATGGCCAAAAGCCAGACACTGCCCCCGAAAGACGCTCTCTCGGGCGTGGTGGGCGTGCCGTCGGGTGCGTCGCCGGCACAGAGCTACGTGCACGCTCTCCGCCAGGTCAAGATGGTGACAGAGGGCGTGGCGGCGAGGGTTGCCCACAAGTACGACACGTTCTGGTTGTTGCAGCGGGCAGTGCGCAACAAGGGCGGCTTGGGGCGGGGTCCCGACGGGAAGCCGCTTGCAGGCGAGGGTGTGGACCGCCGCTTGGTGAGGGTGTTTATGAGCGAGCGGGAGGACGACGTTGTGGAGTAGACGTGGCCATGGCGGCTGTTCTGAGGGTCTCATTATCGTGCTACTTGCGCTTGATGCTCTCCACCTTGAGAAACATGGCGACGGTCTCCTTGTCCGCGGGGTCGGTGTCTTCGTGGGAAAGGGCGGTGCTTCTGACAACCCCAAGCTCCTCGTCGCTGAACTTGTAGCCACCCCGGATGAGAAGACAAAGCACATGCACCGCGCGGTGCGCAAGTTCGTCCGGCACGGCGCCAACGAGCTCCACAACGCGGTTAGTCCGCACACCGTCCCAGTTGCTCTCGACAGCGTCGTCCTGGCTGAGCAACGCGGCCGCCAAGCTCAACCCCCGCATCTGGAAGCGCTCGTTTGCCAGCAAGGCAGCGGCCACGACCGCCCAGCCCGAGCCCACGGCCGCCTTCAAGCCGTCGGCGTTCCACCGCACCACGCCCGCCAACGCCAGCACCGCCTTCAAGCGGCACGGCTCGTACTCGTCCGCCGCCAACTCCACCAACTTGGCAATACCGCCGCTCTCGGTAAAGGCCTTCTGCGAGTCGGGGTTGTTCTGGACGGCGACGCCGACAATGCTGGCGGCGCGGGCGCGCAACGTGGGCTCGGCCAGCCCCATCTGCTCGACGATGGCGGGCCACATCTTCATGTTGCCGATGTTGTTGGCGTTGTCGAGCTGCTCGATGAGCATCTCGAAGTTGTCGAGCGCCACCTCCTTCGTCTCGAGCGTTGCCTCGGGGTGGTGCAACACGGCGACCGACTGCTTCATGAGCGTCGGGTCGTCCGGGCCCGTGTCGAAGAGCGCGCGGAGCTGCTCCGCCGTGGGCGGACGCACGTCCTGGCCCTGTTCTGCGCCGAGCGACCACTTGAGGATCTTGTCCATGGAGAACAGACAGCGGCGCCGGTGGATCTTTTTATGCGCATCGCGGCTGCACGCGCGGTCCGCGCGAACAGCGTGGAACGTTCGAGAAGGCGGCCACCACGACGGGCGGCGCGCCGCCGACGGCGGCGGACGGCGGGACGGTCCTACGAAGCCCCTCCGTGCGCAGCGCCCCGGCTGCGGCCCTACGCGGCGCCCGCGCTGCTGCACGGTGCCGGCGGCATGTCTCAAACCTGGTAAGGAGGTGGTGTCAGCGCCGGAACCCGGCTTCACCCACTCCAGCTGGAATGACTTGCTCTCGAGCTGGTTGTAGAGAGCGGCGGCCTGTGGTGTCACCGACGCCCTACAATAATACCAGGTCTTGTACAATGGAAAAAGAGCCCGGGAGCGGGCCGCGCGCACCTTATATAGCTGCGCGGCGTCCGGGTAACACCACTCTGTATATCCACTACTCGGTGCTACGGACGACGCCGCGGTCGTTTTGCCGGTGCCCTCTAGCACACGGTATCCTGGGTGGCTCTGGAGTTCAACAACAAGGCGACAATCAAGCCGTACAAGCCCAACACCTCGGCGAAAATGAGAATCAAGATCATGCCGACGAACAAACGCGGCTGCTGGGCGGTGCCTCTGACACCGGCGTCGCCCACAATGCCAATGGCAAAGCCGGCCGCAAGACCAGAGAGACCCACGGACAACCCGGCACCGAGCTGGATGAAGCCGGTGTAGAGCGCCTGCTTCTGCGACAACGAGTCCGACACCAACACCGACACCACGAGGCCGTAGATGGCAATGATACCAGCCATGATCACGGGCACGATGTTCTTCACGAGGAGGTCCGGGCGGAGCACGCACGTGGCGCAGATGCCCACACCGGACTTGGCCGTGCCGTAGGACGCACCAAAGCACGTGAACACGATGGCGGCGGCGCAGCCAATCGAACCAAAGAACGAGGCGTACACGGGGCTGGGGAGTTAGTAGCTGGTCACTGAGCCGGGAACACACCGGGCAGATGCTCGGGGCCGCGGCACGCGCGCTGCGGGCGCGCCTCGGTCTCGGCCGAGCGATAACGGGTCTCGGCGCTGGCAGGGAGCACGCGGCCTGCGGCAATTCCCGAGGCCCCGCAGGCCCCGGGCGCCGCCGGCGCACGTCGCCCGCCACCGTCCCGCCGCTCCGCCGCCGCTCCGCCGCCGCGCGGTCGTACATACCAGAGGTCAGAAGGCGCGGCCATTGGATGAGGAAGTAGGGGGCTGCGCAGGGGAATCCGACAGTGCGTATCAATAAGGGGGCGGGCGTTACCCGGCGGGCCCGCGGCTACGCAGACGCGGGTAACTCCGGGCACCTCACGTGACCGCCCCATCTCGGGCGACGCACAATTTTTTTTTCCGGCTGCACGGACGGCCCTTCTGCGAGCGAGCTACTTTGCAAGGAACTCCCACCGATGTCTGCCCCGAACCCCAAGGCCTTCCCGCTCGCGGACGCTGCGTTGTCGCAGCAGATCCTCGACGTTGTGCAGCTGCTGCACAACATCAAGCAGCTCAAGAAGGGTGCCAACGAGGCCACCAAGACCTTGAACCGCGGCATCCTGGAGTTCATCATCATGGCCGCCGACGCCGAGCCCATCGAGATCCTTCTCCACCTCCCGCTCTTGTGCGAGGACAAGAACGTTCCGTACGTGTTTGTGCCGTCCAAGGCCGCCTTGGGCCGCGCCTGCGGCGTGTCGCGCCCGGTGATCGCCGCCAGCGTCACCTCCAACGACAACTCGCCGATCAAGAACCAGATCTGGGCCATCAAGGACAAGATCGAGACCTTGTTGATCTAGACCGCTAGCATAATCGATGTAAGCCGCCGACCGGCTCCACAGCCGCGCATCCGCGCATGTGACGCAAAATGCCATCGCACCATCTTCCCATGTTGCGCCGGGTCGCCACGCTCGCACCGCTCGTGGTGGCCAAGCGGCTTGTCGACCGCCCGCCCCCCGCCAACCACATCGTCCTCCCCTTTATCCTCGCGGCCCACGCGCTCAAGTGGATCGTCTTTGGCGAGCTCCTGCCGGGCGAGGTTTCCACCTTGAAAGAGCTGGTCTTCTACACCGCGTGGGAACTCGTCGTCGGCTTTCTCGTCGTCAGCATCGGCGACCCCTCCGGCGTGCCGTGGCTCAAGTACAGCGGCTTGTTTGCCTGTGTCTGCCTCCTCAAGTCCTTCCATCTCCTCAGCGGCGTGCGCGTCGAGAGCGTCTTCGGCGGCAGCCGCCGCATGGTGCGCCGCTTGGGCTTTGGCATCGTGCTTCTCCACATGGTCGACCTTCTTCTCATCCACCAGTTCTACGTGGAGGTTGCCGGCGGCAACCGCAACCTCCTCATGGTGGTGTTTGGTTTCGAGATCACCAACCTCTACCCCTTGATCGTCTCCACCTCCGTTCGCTTTGCTCTCTACCACCGCGGGCCGCCCAACCGCACTGCCATAGAGGTTGCCGACGTTGCCTGCCACTGCTTCCGCTTCCTCACCTTCTTTGCCTTCTCCGTTGTGTTTCTTTCGCGCTACACCGTTCCCTGGCACATCCTCCCCGCCAGCTACACCTGTCTCCGTGCAAGCGTCATCACCCTCCGCCGCGTCATCCGCCGCCTCCGCAACAGGGCGCGCCGCTCCAAGATCAGACGCTTTGTCGCTCCGCTGCCCGTGCGCGACGGCGTCTGTCCCGTCTGCCTCGACGGGCTCTCTCCGCACGCCGGCCGCTTGCCGTGCGGGCACGTCTTCCACGACCTGTGTGTCGAGGAGTGGTTGGTGCTTGCCGCCACCTGTCCTGTGTGTCGCCACGAGCTAGCCCGGCGCTAGCTCACTTGTCCACCCACTTGCCTTCTCTCTGGTAGTCCCCCCATAATCTGTCAAACTCCGCCTTGCCGCTTGCGTCGCACAGCACACTCACCAACAGCCGCTCCTGCGCAGAGAGGAGCGCCATCACCGCGTACACCCCCGGCTTGAGCTCCCGGCGCACCGCCACCGCCCAGCCCTTGCTGAGCGAAAACCGCACGTACCAGAGCACCACCACGTGCGCGTGCCGCCGAAGCACCCGCTTCACGCTCCCCGCCGTTGTTGAGAGGTCTGCCGTGCCGCCCACCGGCTCACTCAACGTCGCGGCAAGCCGGCTCCACGCAGACGCATCTTCCGCCGTTGCCACCTGCCCCAACACGTTCAGCACCGCCACCACGAGGAGCGGCGTCCGCAGCGAGAACCGGAACCGGTGCACGCGCAACACAGTGGCGAGGAGCCGCGCACCCGCAGGAACACTGAGCGCCGACACCTTCACCGCCACCACAACGCACTGCTCGATGCCGTACTGCCCAAACAACGCGCTCGCCTCCACAAGAAGCTGGCCGAGCGCCCCGGCAAACAGCACCACCGCCGCCACGGGCACCGCCTCTACCACGTCGAGAAACGCAGACATGGCCGCCACAAGCTCCGTCTGTGCGTCCTTGGCTAGGCGCGGGAGAATCGCCAGCACAAGCGACACGTGGGCCGAGAGCGCCGACGGCGCGGCCACGGTCTCGGGCTTGCCCATGCTCACAAGCACCACCGCAAGCGCTCCCACCGGGTCCGCCAGCACCACCTGCGCCACGGCACCACGGAGCTCCTCCTCGCCCACCCTCTCCCGCAACACCACATATACTCCCAACGCGTGCCGGAGCGACATCTCGCACGCAGCAGCGTTGAACGCAGCCACAAGAAGCCCCGGCGGCAGCAGCGCGTCCACCACTCCCTGGAGCGCGCTCAAGGGGCAGGGGCTGTGGATGGCCGCCAACGCCGCGAGCAGAGCCTCAGGAGAAGCCTTGACCAGACGTACAAGCACCCGGCCGAGCTCGGCGTGAAGCTCCGCCCGTGCACTCCGATACGCATCGGCATCCAAGCCCTTGTCGCTGACCACCGCCACGGCAACACGAAGCGCAGCCGGGCGGGTGGCCACGTGTTGCTGGAGCCACCGCAACCCGTTCATAAGGAACTCGACGTGCGAGCCGTCGCCTTGCTGGCGGTGTGCTGCCCACACAGCCGCCGCCGCCGCAGCGGAACCCGTGGCCTCCACAAACGCCACCAACCCTTCGATCGACGCCTCGGCGCCCGACGAAAATGTGGGCTGGGCCAAAAGATGCACGAGGGCCGCAGCGTCGTGGCGACCACACGCCTGCTCCGAGAGCACCTGGCGCTGTCGTTTCAGGAGACACTGGATGGGGATACGTTCCACCACACGTGCGTGCGCACCGCCCGCAACTAGCTCCACCAACGGACCGGTGAGCAGAGGGAGCTCCCAGAACTCGGCCGACGCAAGCATGTCGTCGAGCGCGTGGTCCAAGCAGAGCGCCACATAGCGCCTCTGAAGCGGCTCGGGAAAGGCACGGCCCACCAACACCACCCAGCGGGCAAGCGAAAACAGGAGAAGCGCCGGTGTTTGTTCCAAGAGCCCGACGTACACCTCGCCCACGACAGCCGCGTCGAACTCGCGCCACTCGCGGATTCGCATGCAGGTGTAGGCAGAAAAGAGCTCGGGCACGAGCCGGGCCACCATTTGCACATCGGCCTGCTCGGGGTACAAGCCGAGGAGGAGATAGTGCAAGCGCCACGCAAGCGGCGACGTGGTGAGCGAGGCCAAGTCGACAGGCCACACCAGAAAGTCACACGCCGCCAGAGCGCCCGCCAACCCCTGAGCAATGGCCACCAAGAGGTGGAGAGCAGTGGTGGAGCCCACCACGCGGGCAAGCTGTGCCGCAGTGAGGTCCCTGGTGTGGGGTGCAACCGCGTCCACAGCCTCCTGCAGGGTCCACGCTCCCTCTGCCGAGCTCCACAAGCCAAGGAAGCGCTCGAGCTCGCGGGCCTTGGTGTAGGCGGCCGCGAGAGCCCCCACGAGTGGGAGGGCCGAGGCCTGCGGAAGCCTCTGTCTGAGCACTGACTCGCCCTGGGCCACGGCCACGTCCGAGTCGAGCATCCACACGGCGGTGGTCAACTCGACGTTTGCGAGGTTGGAGACGCTCTCGAGAAAGGGCGTCAGCAACGACCGCAGCACTGTGCTCAAGGCCGCGAGCAACCGCGGTGCCATTTCCGGGTGTGCACCGGTGACCACCGTGAACATTTCCTCGCACGTGGCTATCGGGGCCGAGCCGAGGTGCGACACCGTCTGCACAAAGAGTACGGCAAGGGCGTCTTCGGAGCAGCCGAGCAATGCCTTTGTGTGCTCGACAATATGCGGAAGGCCCGGCTGGAAAAGCACCCGGAGAAGCTCGGTGAGGACTGGCGAGCAGCCACGAGCACTTGCCTCGAGAAGCGCGGGGGCCGCGGACCCGACGAACGCCGCCACCGTCTTCTTGCCATAGTGCTCCTGTCGGAACACAAACGCATACACCTCCACCACCACCGCGGTGAGCGCCGGAGACTCGTTGGAGCCGGTCAACGAGGCACAGTAGGTGCTGAGAAGCAGAAGGGCCTCCTTCTCACTCACCTCCATAAACATGGCGGCATACGCGGCGCCGAGTAGCAGAAGAGCCGGATCCGCCACCTCGGCGTTCTCGGCAATGGCACGCGCCACCACATCCACGAGCCGAATGCTGCGGAGGCACGATGCCTGGACGGAGACCTCCGCTGTCTGCCAGAACCGGAGAAACACCCGCCACACGCCCGCGTCCTGGCGCCACTCGGCACTGCCGCTGAGCCGCGTGCAGAGGAGGTCGAGCACAAACGCCGCGCCGTTCGGGATGTCCACCGGCGGCGCGTCCAACAAAAGACCCAACAGCCCGACGATCTCCCCGACGCCCGTCTCCCGCGCCCGTAGGTGCCGCGTGAACCCTTCCACCGTGGTCGGTGTCGCCATGAAAAAATATTGTGCGATGAGATGGGCTTAGACGCGGACGAGGAACGGCGCGGACGAGGGACGGCGCGGCGCCGGGGCTAGCACGAGACGAGCACGGCGGAGGGCGGCACGAGCGCGGCCGATGCGGTGGCGGCGACGACGATGGTGACGGTGCCTTGCGATGCAAGCAGGAGCACGTCCATGAGGGCGCGGGCAGTGGCGTGGCGGCCGCACGGCGCAAGCTCCGCTAGGCTGCACCGTCCGCGGACTCTCACGGCCGCCTCTATGGGGTGGGTCCTGGGCTCGTCGTTGTCCATGGCAAAGCCGTCCATGGGAAAGTCGTCCATGAAGGGAGAGGGCGGTGGAGACTGGAGAGCGGGAAGGTGGACGGAGGACACGGAGGACGGCGTGAGGCTTGTCTGTCGTGAGGAGCGGCGCGCAAGCTCGAGCGACGCAGGTGTCGGGGGATGTGTCCACAGCGGCTGTGCGCTTGGCCCCGCAAGCCATGCCGTCACCATTTGCGTGTACGGATGGACGGAGTAGGCGGGAGCGAGCGGCCGAGGGGGCGCGAGACGCGGGCGCGGACTCCACCGGCGCGCCCCCGACAACACAGTGGGGACATCGACCTTGATGCGGCGGCGCTTGGTTTTGGGGACCGCGGGAGAGGGGCCCAGGGGCACGAAGGGCGACTCCAAGACCACCGCCGCCTCGAAAACACCGTCGGCAAAGTCAAGGAGGTCGCCGTGGGCGATGGGTTCGGCAGCCTCGCTCAAGCTGCTGTCCATCTGCATGCTCCAGTCGGCCGAGCGTGTGCCCGCCCACCACGGGGGTGCGGCCGCGAGGTGCTCGAGAAGGAAGCGGGGGTCGTCGCGGAGCAACGGCGGCATTCGCGGCACCCGGGGCGGGGGCGCCCGCGGGGGCGCGCGAAAACGAGCCCGGACACCCTCGGCCATGCCCTGGAGGACAGCAGTCTCGTGGCGGACCACGGCGCATGCTCCCTGGAGGAGCACGGCGCAGTGCCGGAGCGGAGGCTGGTGTATGGCGACAAAGACGCACGTGGGGACGACGGCCCCGAGCTGGCGGTGTGGCCGGGCGGTGTGCATGGCCACACACCACACACGGTCGGCATCCGGGCTGGCAAAGAGCATCCGAGCGGTGGGGCGCGCGGCCCCCACCTGCGGGAGGCGTGCATGGCAAACTCGGACCCTGCAGGCCCGGGCGCCTGCTGCAACGCAGACAACATCTTGCATTTGGCTACTGCTGGCGGCCCAAGGGATAGTAGCCGCCCTTCTCAAGGTCCTCCTTGGCCTTCTTCTCGTAGTTGTCGACGCGGGCGTCGCTCGGGTTGGTCCAGCCATGCTCGCCCTCCTCGTCGATAAAGTGGGCAAACGGGTACGTCTTCAAGGTGCGGGGCTCGTCCTTCTCGATCAATCCAAGCTCGATCTGGCGGTCGACCAAGCCCTGCAAGTACGGCTTGAGGTGGTCCCGGAGCGCGCCAAAGTTCTTGTAGCGGGAAATGTCCTCGGGCGCCTCGTGGAGGATCTTCTTGAGCAACAGCGGCACCATGGGCTCGTCCTTCATCTCCTCAATGCTGTAAAAGACCGGGTGGTTGGTGAAGATGATGGCCTTGGACTTGGGCAAGCGGCGGAGCGTCTGGCGCTCGACACGCACGTTGAACTCGGTCGGCTCGATGCTGGGGTCCACCTTGTCGCCCTCCTTCAAGGCGTAGATGTTCAGACACAACAAGCGGTGGTCCCACAGCACATACCAGCTGGCGCGCTCCACCAAGTCGGCCGGCTGCATCTTGCTGAACCACCGCTCCATCAGCTTCTGGAGCTTCTCCTTGTAGTAGGGCACGTCCTCGTGGATCACGTCGAGGTTGCGGCCGAGCTTGGCCTTGATGCCGAAGGAACCGCCGGGGAAGGGCACGGCGGCGGCCACAAGGTAGTGCAAGCCGTCGTCGCGCTTCATCACGACGTAAAAGTCCTCCTTGGCCATCTTGGACACGTACTCCAACGGGTGGCTCTTCAAGGGGCGCAGCATGTCCAACACCTCACCCGTGAGGTGGTTCGTGACGACCGGGCCGTCGGCCGTGAACAACTTGGGATAGCGCTTCACCATGTGGCTGGCCACCATCTCCATCAACTCCTCGCACGCGTCGTACGCCTCGGGCAACCAGCCGAGGTTCTCGTCGCCGTACTTGTGGTAGATGCGCTCCTTCTCCTGGATGTAGTGCCAGTAGTACTTGTCCATGTCGAGCCAGTGGTTGACGGGGAGCTTGAAGATGGACATGGTCTGGTGGTAGGGCCAGCGGAACGGGCGCCACGGCCGGTCGTCGCGCGTCTTGACCTGCTCAGGCGTGATGTCGATGGGCGTCGGCTCGGGTATGGGTGTGTCCGGACTCGAGTAGTGGGACGACTTGCCGGCGGGCTTGGGCGGCAGCGCGGCCTTCTGGGGCCGCGCAAGTGCGTAGAGGCGCTTCCACTGGGTGGAGACTGCCGCAAGAACAGCGAGGAGAACAAGGACCAGGAGCATGGGGCGGATCCCCAGGCTCGGTGGCGGTGTCTTTATAGTGCGGTGGACCCTCCCACCATCTGGATCGCGGGGCCCGAAGCGGCAACAAGTCCCGCACGGACCCTTTTCCCCGATATGGAAGGCGGGTCCGGCTGCAGGCGATTGCGCACGACGACGCCCCATGACGCACCGGGTGTGTCTGCATCCGGCAATGCGCAGATCGGACCTCTTCGGGACGGGTGTTGCCGAGTTGGGCCAGGGCTGCGCCTCACACGTCAGCAGCTTGACGCGTCGCTTCTTCATGATCGAGGACAAGTACATCGGGCTCGGGCTCGCGATTCTGTCGCTGCTTGCGATCGGCACGTCGTTCATCATCACCAAGAAGGGCCTCATCGACACCGGCAAGAGCCACGGCGGGGCGGTGGACTCGCTCGCGTACCTCCAGAACCCCATCTGGTGGGCCGGCATCGTCACCATGGCGGTGGGCGAGGTGGCCAACTTTGCGGCGTACACGTTCGCGCCCGCGATCCTCGTGACGCCGCTTGGTGCGTTGCTGGTGATCATCGGCGCGGTGCTTGCCAGCATCTTTCTCAAGGAGGAGTTGGGCGTGTTGGGCCGCATTGGCTGCGCCATCTGTCTCTTGGGCAGCGTGATCATCGTGCTCCACGCGCCGCCGGACAAGGAGATCCAGACGGTGGACGAGATCCTTGCGTACGCCGTCAAGCCCGGGTTTCTCTTTTACGTTGTGTTCGTGGCGGTGTTTGCCGGCTACATGATCACGCGCGTGGCGCCGCGCCACGGGACGCGCAACCCGATGGTGTACATCTCCATCTGCTCCACGGTGGGCTCGGTGCTGGTGATGCTGATCAAGGCGTTCGGGCTTGCGCTCAAGTTGACGTTGGCCGGCAACAACCAGTTCACGCACCCCTCGACATACCTCTTTATCGTGGTGGTGGTGGGCTGCATCCTCACGCAGATGAACTACCTCAACAAGGCGTTGGACCAGTTCGACATCTCGATCGTGAACCCGTTGTACTACGTCTCGTTCACGACCGCGACGCTTGTGGCGTCGTTCATCTTGTTCCGCGGCTTCAACACCGCGAGCGTCGTCAACATCATCTCGTTGTTGTGCGGCTTCTTGATCATCTTCCTGGGCGTCTACTTGTTGAACATCAGCCACCACAGCGAGCGCGACCGCGAGGTGTTCTTCAACCACAACGAGGGGGTCGACGAGATCCCCATGGACAACGGCGTCGGCGGCTTTACCATGAGACGCAGCATGAGCATGCGCCGCCGCGAGGAGGACGTGCCCTTGCGCAGAAGCGACTCGTTCGACGTGTAAGCCCGCGGCGGCAGCGCCGCGCCGCGCACCGCGACACGACGTTTACCAGCACATGTATACCTGCGAGCCGTGCTCGCGCTACCCGCCTAGATGTCATCGATGTCCAACTCGCTGTCCTCCTCCTCGCTGTCGCTGTCCTCAGCGCCAAACTCGAAGTTAACGTCGCCGTCCTCGTCCGCGCCAAACGTGTCGGTCTCGTTGATCTTGGCGTTCTCAGGCAACTCGCCGGCGCTCTTCAACTGCCGCGCCTCGTCCGAGGTGTACTTGTGCACCACGTCGCACTGGTCGTCCTGGAAGTCGCGCAAAGTCACGAGCACGATGTCGCCCTGCGCCATCCACACCCGCTTTCTCATCTTGCCGCGGATGTGGGCGCGGCGCTTCACGCCGTCGAAACACAGCACCTCCACGCGGCCGTTGCCGAGCATCTTGGTGATCTGCGCGTACTCCTGCGCCTCCTCGCGCATGATGAGCTCGCGCTTGAAGCCGTCCGTGGCGTTTCTGCCTCTCCGTCTGTTCTTGCCACCCTTGCCCTTGGATTTCGCCATGAAGAGAAGTGGAAAAAAAATACTCAAAAATGCGCGCGTGCCAGAAAACCACCCTCGCGCATGGACCCTTTCGAAGTGCGGGTCGAGTTTCTCAACCTTGTGCGCGGGCTCCAGCCGCTGCAGCAGAGCGTGGGCCGCGCGTGCGCATACGCCAACAAGCACGCCGCGTTGGCCGACCACCTTGTCGACTGCATCGTCGAGTCCCTCGACAAGCAGAGCCTCAACGCCCGCGCCAACATCGTCACCCTCCTCGACGTCTTGTGCACCGGGGACAGCGCATACACGCCGAAGGTGGTGCTGCGGCTCGTTGAAGTCGTGCTGTTGGCGGTGCCGCTGCACGAGCTCGTCAACTTGTACTCGACCGAGGTGGTGGTGAAGCGGATCGGCGACCGCGTCCATGCAGACACCTCCTTCTGGGAGGAACAGTCGCGGGGCAACTTGCTTACGGCGCGGGACCGCGAGGCCATCACTGCCCGGAAAAGCTACGTGGCCGAGACGCCGCTGCTGACGGGCATCGACGGCGCGTGGCAGGTTTTGCTCGACCGCCAGCACGAGGCCCAGTACGAGCACGCGTGGTTGCACACTCACGGGCTGTTTGAGGGCGCGCTGGAGATGACGCGGGAGCAGGTGTTGCAGCGGATGGAGGCCGACCGCGAGCGGAGCAAGCGCGGTCGCGAGGGCATCTGGGCCGTCGAGAAGGGCCGCGAGTGGGACAAGGTGTACCAGGGATACGGCAGCGACGTGGGGCGCGTCGAGGAGATGGAGGTGGCGCGGGACAGCTTAGGCACATGGTAATGAACGGCACGTCATGGACACGGGCGAACAGACGGCGCGTCCTGAGCACGGGCAAACAGACGGCGCGCCGGCCCCTGCATGCGGCTGCAGCGCCACAGGCAGCACGCGCCAAGACCCGTCACGTCTGCCGGCTGCGCGCCCCGGCCGCTGTGCGGTGCCGGGGGCAGGACACCACAGGGCGCGGCGTCCGCAGCACGTGCGCGCCCGGGACGCTGCCGGCTGCCGGGCCGTCGGGACGCGACAATGCAGCCGCAGCCCCTGGATTTGCCACCCACCGCCCCCTTTCTCCCATGTCTGCCCCCGCCACTGTCCCGTTCCAGCAGCTTGGCCGCTCCGGCCTCAAGATCCTGTCGCTCGTGTTTGGCTGCATGTCGATCGGCTCCAAGGGATGGGCGGAGTACATCATCGACGACGAGACGGAGGCGTTTGCGCTCCTCAACAAGGCGTACGAGGTGGGCATCCGCACGTTCGACACCGCCGACACGTACCTGAACGGCGCGCTGGAGCGGATGCTCGGCAAGTGGATCAAGAAGTTCGGCATCAAGCGCGAGCGGATTGTGATCCTCTCCAAGGTGTTCTTCCCGTACGACGAGGACAAGTCGTTCATGGTGGCCAAACTCGACCCCAACAACATCGACTACGCCAACTTCAAGGGCTTGCTGCGCAAGCACATCATCGAGGGCGTCCAGGCCTCGGTCGAGCGCCTTGGCACGTACGTGGACGTGTTGCAGATCCATCGGTTCGACCCGAACACGCCGCCGGAGGAGACGATGCGCGCGTTGAACCACGTCGTGGAGCAGGGCTGGGCCCATTACATCGGCGCGTCGTCGATGCGCGCCACCCAGTTTGCCGAGCTCCAGGCGGTGGCAGAGAAGCACGGCTGGCACCAGTTCATCCTGATGCAGAACTACTACAACTTGGTGTACCGCGAGGAGGAGCGCGAAATGATCCCGTTCTGCAACAAGCACGGCGTGGGGCTTCTCCCGTGGCTGCCGCTTGCCCGCGGCACGTTGGCACGCGGCGTGGGCGCGGGCTACTCGTCTGCCCGCTCCGGCCTGGCCGGCTTCTTGGGGGGGTACAAGGAGGACACGTTGCCGGCGGCCGACAAGGCCATCATCGGGCGCGTGGAGGCGTTGAGCAAGAAGAAGGGCGTGCTGATGGCGAGCGTGCTGCTTGCGTGGCTCGTGGCGAAGGGCGCGGCGCCGATCGTCGGCGTGAACAGCGTGGCGCGCATCGAGGGCTTGTTGGAGGTGTTTGCGGTCGGGCTCACGCCCGAGGACATTGCCTACCTCGAGGAGCCGTACGAGGCCAAGAACGTGGACAAAATCTAGGCCGACCCCAAACACGATTCCGCTGTGAAGCCACCCAGGGCGGCGCGGACGCCGACTCACGCCCCGTCCAACAACCCCAACAACTGGCTGTAGCCACGCACCTCCACGCGCGCGTAAGTGCCGTTGCTCTCTCCCACCGCCACGCTCAACACACTGCCGATCTGGCCCAGCAGTTCGAGATCACCAAACCTCTCAAACACCGCCTCGAACGTCGAGCTGCTGGGACCGCTCACAAACGCCGCGTCGGCATCGACATACGCCTTCATCACGCCTGCGAGCAACATCGACGTGGGCTGGATCGTCACCACGTCGCGCGTGCAGCTTGCATGCACCCCCTGCCCCGCCAACGTCTCGTTAACATGGGCAATCACCTCGCCGACAACCGCACTGGCGCGCTCCAGGTCCTGGCGCATTGCCTTCTCAAGATGGAAGCGCATCGTGCGCTCGCCCACCTCGAGGTAGCTCCCGGGCGTGCGCTCGTGCATCAGCAGAAGCACCGGCTTCACGGCCTTCATCCACAGCGTCAGCGCCTGCGACGACGCCTCCCAATGCGAGTTGGGGTGGCGCACAAACGCACCGTTCTCGGCAATGAGCCCGAGCGACTGCACCTTCAGATACACCCGCTCCACGTCACGGCGCCGGTCGTACGAAAGCACATACACCAGGTTGGCGGGGTCGCTGGTCAAGTCAGCAAGCACACGGAGAAGCCGGTTCTGCGACACGCTTGTGAACCCTGCACTGGCGTTGTTGACCGTGGTGGCGGCACCGAGATCAATGAGAAAGAATCGCGACGCGGCGGCGTTGTACCACTGCTGGTATCCGGCGCTCGTCAACTGGGTGTGCCCGTCGCCCCGCACCTGCTGCTCCACCCACGCATCCACCACGGCCTGGATGCACCGCTCCACCCACACGTTCGAGTCCGAGCTGAGCACCACGGAGTAGGCACTCTCCCAGCGAATGTCCTTCTCCTTCTGGCTCATCGTGAGCGCGTGCTGGAGCGCCAATGACATTTGGTGCGTGTCCCAGGGGTTGACACTGAGCGCAGCCTCGCCGAGCACGTCGGCCGACCCGGTGAACTCAGACAAGACCAACGGAGCACGCCGGTCTGCCGACGCCACCACAAACTCGTGGCACGTGAGGTTCATGCCCTCCCGGAACGACGCCACCACAAAGAGGTCGGCCTCCGCCATCATGGCGAGGTACTGCGTGAAGGACACGTCCTGGTGGATGAACACCACCGGGGGCACGTCGCCAAAGGAGGAGCTCAAGCCGTTGATGCGGTCCACCACCGTCATGACGTCTGTCTCGAAGTCCTCGTCGGGGAACAGCGGGAGACACACCTGGAGGAGCACGGTGTTCTCTGTGGCCTCTGGGTTCTGCATGAGGTACTTTTCGTACGCGAGGAGCTTGTGGCGGAGCCCGCGGAGCCGGTCAAACTTGTCGCGCGCCACAATGAGCTTGCGGGAGCCATACCTCTGGCGGAGCTGGTGGCGGAGCTCGGCCACTTCGGATGACTCCAACTGCTGCTGCAACACAGGCACGTCGATGCCCACGGGCACGTTGTCCACGTTAACCAACCGTCCGTCGTAGAGCACTGTGCGCGCGCTCACGTCCGTGAGCATGAGCCGGTTGCACGTCTGCAAGAAGTGCCGCACATACTCCTTGGTTTGGAGGGAGATGGAGTCGGCACCAAGAAGCCCCATGAGGAGCTCGCGGCGGGGAGCGAGGCACCGGAACACCTCGCTGCTGGGGAACGACACGTGGAGGAAGAAGCCGATCTTGGCGTTGGGAAGCGCCTTCCGCACCAACGCCGGCACCAACAACAAGTGGTAGTCGTGCACCCACACGAGATCGCTGTCGCCCGAGTACTCTGCCACGACCGCGTTGGCGACCGCCTCGTTGACGGCGACGTACGCGGCCCAGGCGTGCGCCTCGAACGCCTTGCTGCTGGGGTGGTCGGGGATCTGGTAGTGGAGCGTGGGCCAGAGCACCTGCTTGCAGAACTGGTGGTAGTGGCCGGCAAAGGTGGCGTCGGGAACAAACACCGGCGCGCAGCCGTAGTCGCTGAGGGAGGCGGCAATGCGGCTGCGGGTCTCCTGCGGGAAGCGGTCGCTGGGGACGCCTGTCGTGCCCACCCATCTGTGCGGGCCGATGAGCTCGTTCTGCGCAGCAAGGTGGATCGAGTTGCGGAGGGTGCCGTTGCCCTTGGTGGAGGGCACCACCGTGAACAGGGGCTCGGCCGGGGCTGTGGGGGCCGAGGCGGGGTCCTTGCGCGTGATGCGGACCCCGGCAAGGCCTGAGAGCGTCTTGCGCGGCGGAACAAGCCCACGCAGCACCGGGGTCAGCGATCGCGGGGAGCCCGAACCCGCCTCGGAAAGCAGCGTGTACAGGTGGGTCCGCGACACCACGGGAGACTGGCCGCGCGACGCCGAGATGAGCTGGGGGAAGATGGACTTGGACACCGGGGGCAGCGCCGTGCGGGGCGAGGCCGCCGGGCCGTCCGGAAGTTCAATGGTGTATGGGAGAAAGAGGGAGGCAATGATGAGCGTCATGGCGCGGGCAGACAAGGAGGTTGCGCTCGATGCGGTTGCGCCCGATGTGGCCGCGGTGGGTGCACGGATGCCAGCATCACGTGAGCGCCATTGGCGCCGAAGGAGGAATTACCCGTTGGGGCAGGCGATGAGTTGTGCCGGGTTTGGCGCGCGGGCGGCATGCGGGCTCCGGGCATTCTTGGCCAGCTCGGAGCCGTTTGCCGGAGTCTGCGTCCCGCGTGCCTCCCCAGGGGCCACGGTCTTTTGCGCTGCGTGCCGCCGCGGTCCCACTGGCCTCTTGCGGACGCTCTCCGGCCGGAGCGTGGCTGGGGCGTGTCACGTGGGACGTGCAAAGACCGCTGCAAAGTGTGACGCACGTCGGGGTTCTAAGACAGAGCCCGAGCACCAAGCCGCACGGCGTGGAGCGAGCGGGACAACCAGACCTGGGAAGGGCAGTGGTGCTGCGGCCCGCGGGACTATGGGCCGCGGATGCGGTGCTTGGAAAGCTTGGAAAGCTTGGAAGGGCCATCTGAAACGCGCAGACAATGCAGCGCAGAGCGAGAGCCACCGAACGTGTACGCTCCGGCGACGGCGGTGCTCCTCCCCCCGAACTGTGGCATCGGCACAATGCCAATTAGCCCCACATAGCGTCGTTTTGCTCGCGATCATGGGCAATGCCGCCACCACAGATTACACCACAGTGAGCCGGCCCGCCACATTCTAGACTCATCAGGGGCCGTGCTGCCACAGTTGCGACGGTATAAGACCCCACGGAGCACCCCACCAGCTTCCATCGCCATGGCGTCCTTCAAAAACAAGCAGGCCTCTCCGGTGGTGACCGAAGTCAGTGGCTCGGATGTCGAGAGCCAGAACAGCCAGCAGATCGCGCTGGTGTTCCGCGACGAACGCACGAACCTCAAGGTGGGGTTGAAGCAGCGACACATCCAGATGATGGCGCTCTGCGGCGTGATGGGGACGGGTCTCTTTTTGTCGTCTGGCGGGTCGCTCGCGACGGCCGGGCCGGTGGGGATGATTCTCGCGTACACGATTGTCGGGATCATTGTGGGGTTCAACTGTTTCGCGATGGCGGAGACGGCGCTGTTCATGCCGGCGACGGGCGCGGTGCTCAGACACGCGACGCACTTTGTGGATCCGGCGTTGGGCTTTGCCTACGGCTGGATGACCATCTATCTGGGTCTCGTGCCCAGTGAGTTGACGGCCTGCGCCGTGGTGATCAAGTACTGGACGGACATCAACCCCGCAGTGTGGATTACAGTGTCCGCCGTCTTGATTATCCTCAGCAACAGTTTCCTGGTGCGGGTGTACGGCGAGGTGGAGTACGTCTTTGGGGTGCTCAAGATCTTTCTCGTGTTCCTCATGATCATTGTCGGGATCATCGTGACGTCCGGCGGCGGTCCGGACCACAAGCTGATTGGGTTCCAGTACTGGCGCAACCCCGGGCCGTTTGTCGAGCTCTACAAGACAGGCAGCCTCGGCAACTTTCTCGGGTTCTGGACGGTCTTGCTGGGAGCCGTCTACGCGTATGGCGGCGTCAACGGGGTGTCCGGGTTGGCTGGCGAAACCGAGAACCCCCGGAGCAACATCTACACGGCGTCAAAGCGGATTCTCTTCAGAACCGTCACGCTCTATCTTATTGCGGTGTTTGTGATCACGCTCGTGGTGCCGTCGAACGACCCGCAGATTGCCAGCGGCACCGGCACGGCCTCCTCGTCCCCGTTCGTGATTGCCATCACCCGCTCCGGGATCAAGGTGCTCCCTCACATTTTCAACGCCATCGTGCTCACCTCTGCGTGGAGCGCCCTGAACGGCGCAATTGTCGGCACTTCGAGAGGCTTGTTTGGTCTCGCCACGCACGGACTCGCTCCGAAGATCTTCCTCAAGACCAACAAGCGCGGGTTGCCGATCTGGGGCACGCTCATTGTCATTCTCTTCTTTCCGCTCGCGTACATGCTGATTTCGTCTGGCCTGGCGACCGTGTTCAACTGGTTGCAGAACATCACGTCGTCGAATCTTCTTATCGGGTGGATCATCATCCTG